>OX359275.1:27643238-27905738 GCA_947179155.2 Hedera helix | reverse complement strand
AAAGTGTTTGAATATTAAATCAATATATATATAAAGTCTATTAGTGACTAATTGGTAGTTAAATGTATAAAATAAAGACAATAGTTAAAAACTATTAAAAAGTTAACTATTGGTATGATTTGAGGATTGTTAAAATATTGTTAAAGAATTAAATATGTATGTAACTAAAAGGTTATGAAATGTGTAATAACATTAGTATATGATGAAAATGTTATCAAATAATTAATGACATTAGTAAGTGATTAAAATATTATTAAATGGTTAATAATATTAATAAATGATTAAAATATTATTAAATGATTAATAATATTAATAAGTGATTAAAATATTATTAAATGGTTAATAATATTAATAAATAATTAAAATATTATTAAATAATTAATAATATTAATAAGATATTAAAATATTATTAAATGATTAATAATATTGGATAATTAATAAAATATTATTAAATTATTAATAATATTAGATACTTAATAAAATATTATTAAATGATTAATAATATTAGATACCTAATAAAATATTATTAAATGATTAATAATATTAGATACTTAATAAAATATTGTTAAATGATTAATAATATTTTGAACTATATTAAACAATTAATATAAGTTCTTTGTGTTTGAAATATTATCAAATAATGATAATATTTCCTAAGTGTTTAATTACCCATAATTAATCAATTATGTGGTTCATAAGGTTTATAAAGATCATTATACTTACAAGTATATGATACTAATTTAAGATCAAATTGATTTAATTGTTAGGTCCGTTCAAGGATTGTTAAATTAATTTGGTTAGCAGTAAACAACGCACGATGCAAGTTTTCTAACTTTAGCTTGTAATTTCTATTGCAAGTCTTCTACCCTTAACTTGTACTTATTGTTGCAATTATTATTCAACTTTAATTACTTTGAGCAATTCAATTATTGTTGAGCAAGTATCTACACTCGTAGATATTTGACAGACCTTTGAGTGAATTAATTATCGAAAATTACTTCACATCGTTATTGATTATTGTATTCGCACATAGTGCTTTTGCAAACTGTTTAAGAACGTCTAAGCTAATTGTTTCGGCTAGACAAATGCATGTTAAATTCATTTAGTTGAATATTATAAAAGCTTATCCAAACCATTGGCTGGTGCGGATTCTTACAGTAAGACTGAGATAGAACAACCCTAGTTAAAGGGGATTTTTATTTGTCGGAGACCCGACAGCGCGCAAGAAAACTAAATGTGATGCATATACATAGGACATGAGAGGACTGATCCCCTCAAGTGTCCCGTTATTTTTAACAAGGAGTCAGACATTGTATGTCTGTTTTACCTTAGTAGCAGTTCATGGTCATTAAGGACCACTCAGCAGTAAAGAGTCAATTCCTTCTTTTATTGAACATTGATTCTTGTTATCTTTCACAATTGTTATTGTTGAAACCTTGAAGTTATTTCCCTTCATCATGATATATCGTATGATTGTTGTTTATAAACTTGCTGAGCCATTTAGTTGCTCATTCTTGCTATATCATGACTTTATTTCAGCCAATCCCGAAAGCTCTAAATCGGATAAAGGCAAGGGGAAAGCGAATGTTTAATTTTAGTAGTTGCATGCTAGTTTAGTTTACTGTTATGTAATTACTGTTGTAAATCTTTTGTATTTCCCTTAAGATATGTAATGTTTAAGATTAAGGTAATAGACCTTGGGAAGTGTAGCCTTTTGATTAAGGAACCTTTTGTATTATTCCGCGAAGTTTGAATACAATTTATGTATTTCATTATTGTTTAGTATTGTACAGTGAGAACCAAACCCGAGGTTAAAGAACCCGGATTTGGGGTCGTCACAGGTTGGTATCAGAGCTGTAGGTTAGAAACGCTAGGATTTGCGAAGCCTAGGTTATAACCTTAGTATTAAACTCTCATCGAGTGCGTTAGGAGATGAATCAGGGAGATTCATCATGTTGTGTATTTTTGGAGATGGATTGAGAAAATCCATCGAGCCGAGATGTACATGATAAAATATCATTTCATTTCATCAATGAATATATTTTATTGCTGTACTAACATGTGTTATTTGTGTTATTGTAGGATGACAGAGATAGGACAGACGAGCACTGCTGTAGAGGAGGTGATTTTTACTGATATCCACATGGATACAGTACAGCCACGGGTGGCTGCACCTGTCGAGGAGCCAGAGACGGATCCCGAGGAGGGAGATAGAGATGACGCTGTCTGGGGCGGAGTTATGGGGCAGTACAGCGAGGAGGAGGCTGATACTGATGATGATGAGGAGGATGAGGAGCCAACTGAGTATATTGATGGCATGGGCACTGTCGCCAGTGACATCATTGATACTCTCACTACGGCTAACGAGGAGCTAGAGGAGAGGGTTCAGCACCTTGAGGAGCAGAACCAGATCCACCAGCAGACAGAGGATCAGTACCGAGATACAGCTTATATGTTCTCTGGCGAGAACATAGAGCTGAAGGCGAGGATGACCGAGATGGAGGTCAGGTTGATAGCCGCTGAGCTGAAGATTCAGCAGACAGAGGCAGAGAGGGAGGCCATGAGGGACCAGATGCAGCAGGCAGTTGAGGATAGACTAGATATGGAGATTCAGCGTGATGCAGCTCACGGGCAGATGATGGAGCTGGAGGAGGAGGTTAGGGAGAAGAAGGTGAGGATAGATAGACTCAGTTACGTCTATCGCTCATCAGTTGGTAGGATCCAGAGTAGGGTGCACTATTACCCTGCCGAGGAAGGCCAGACCTTGCACACCATCAGTAGGGGTGTGGTCAGGGCTATTGGAGATGAGGAGTACGACGATGCGGTTCGTCGAGGGATGCGCCGTTAGTTGTATTTTCTTTATGATGTATGTACATAGATGCAGTAGAAACCCAACTTTTGTTTTGATAGAGGGTTAGTATGTTGTAAATCCCAACTCTATGAAGTTGTGGGATATGTTAGATCCCGTCTTTTGTTTTAACTATCGGGGTTAGCAGCGTTTATAGCAGTATGCTTATGATGTAAAAGTGCTACGCACTGTGTTTTAGCATATGAATATAAATGCATTTTCGTTTATGTTTATATGTGTCAAGATGATTATTTGTGCTTTAGTTTAAAATACTTAAGCTACAAAACGAAAGTAAAAAGATTGAAACAACTTTAATTAATTAAATTTTCTTTATACAGAAAATGCCGCCACAAAGAAGGAATCAACGACTACCCCCACCACCACCCGAAGAGTCAGTAAATGACGGAGGGGTACCACCCAACCCTGTCCAAGAGTTCGTAGAAATGCTAATGGGAGCATTCCGCGGACGCAACGCAGAGGCTACTGGAGCAACAAACCCTGCCGCTCCACTAGCAACCTTTAAGGATTTCAAATTAATAGGACCACCCGAGTTCAAAGGGACCACGGATCCTATAGAAGCACAGACCTGGATAGAGGAGATGGAAAAAGTCTTCGAGGTCGCACGAGTTAGGGAGGAGCAAATGACCTCATTTGCTACCTTCATGATGAAAGGAGAGGCCAGCCACTGGTGGAAGGCTAATAAGAGTAGAGCCGGGGAGGGAACGATCGTGTGGGCGCGATTCAAAGAGGTATTCTTGGAAAACTACTTTCCAGAGAGTACAAAGGCTAGGATGGAAATTAAATTCCTAGAGCTGAAGCAAGGTAACATGTCGGTATCGGAATACGCCGCCAAATTCAATGAATTGGCGAGATTTGCCACACACCAGGTGGATACTGAGGCGAGGCGCGCCAGAAGATTCGAACAGGGGCTGAAACCGTGGGTTTACAGTCGGGTAGCTGTTCTCCAGATTACAAACTTTGCAACGTTACTGGAGAAAGCTATCATAGCTGAGGGTGGAAATGAAGCTTTGAATAAGCACAACCAGGAGCGGAACAAGAAGAAAGGTGATGGAGGAAACCGAGAGGGCAGCAGTGGGGGCAGCAACTCGAACAAACGCAAATGGAATAACAACAGCAGTTCGGGGACACCCCAGGGCAGTGAATCGAAGAAAGCTAATAAATGCAGTCAGTGCGGAAAGAACCACACCGGGGAGTGCATGAAAGGAAGAAATGTCTGCTATAACTGTGGGCAAGAGGGGCACATCGCTCCTAATTGTCCCACACCAAAAAGGAAATGAGGTTGTTTCGCCTGCGGGGCCATGGACCATCAATTTAAAGATTGTCCGAAGAAGAAGAACACCGGAGGGAGTTCGGGCTATAGGGGAAGCAACAGCAACAACAACAACAACGCCAAACTGACCATTGGAGGGCCGATGCCACAGAACAAACCAACGGCACGGACTTTCAACATGACGGTGCAGGACGCCGTTGAATCAAAAGACGTGGTGTCAGGTATTATTCCGATCAATGATATAAATGCTTATGTATTATTTGATTCGGGTGCTACCTGTTCATTTGTGTCTGATGAATTCGCTAGACGGTTAGAATTGCCTAGACAAAAACTAGAGAACCCAATGAATATAGAAGTTGCTAATAAAGAAGTGATTCCTGTAGAGTATGTACATAGAAACTGTTGTGCTGAAATCAGGGGTCAGAAGTTGAGTGTAGATTTAATTCCAATACGTCTGGGGGAGTTTGACGTTATACTTAGAATGGATTGGTTGTTTAACCATGGAGCTATAATTGATTGTCAAAAGAAGTGTATACACCTTAAGACACCGAATAGGTCTAAGGTCGTATTTTATGGCAGCAAGTCGTCTAGACAATCTGCATGTCTGACGATGATGCAGGCCAAGAAACTGTTGAAGAAAGGTTGTGAAGGGTATTTAGCTCACATAGTGGACACACAGATGGTGAATCCCGAGATGGAGCAAATACCAGTAGTGAGAGAGTTCATGGACGTGTTTCCCGATGTACTACCAGGTTTACCGCCAGATAGGGAGATAGAATTTGTAATTGATTTGGTACCGGGGACAGCACCAATATCAAAGGCACCATATATGATGGCACCGGTAGAAATGAAGGAGTTAATGATCCAACTACAGGAGTTGTTGGATAATAAGTACATTCAGCCAAGTGTTTCTCCATGGGGAGCACCTGTGTTGTTTGTAAAGAAGAAGGATGGATCGATGAGGTTATGTATGGATTACAGAGAGCTGAATAAGGTGACAATTAAGAACAAGTACCCGTTGCCACGAATTGACGATCTTTTCGATCAATTGAAAGGGGCGAAGTACTTCTCAAAGATTGACTTGAGGACTGGTTATCATCAGTTGAAAGTCAGGAAGGAGGATGTACCCAAGACGGCATTCAGAACTCGATATGGGCATTATGAGTTTCTGGTGATGTCGTTTGGACTGACGAATGCGCCAGCCGCATTTATGAACATGATGAACAGAATATTCAAGCAGTACTTGGATAAATTTGTTGTTGTGTTCATTGACGATATTCTGGTGTATTCTAAAACGGAGGAGGAGCATGCTGAACACCTAAAATTGGTGTTGGAGATTTTACGGAAGGAGCAGTTGTATGCTAAATTTTCGAAGTGTGAATTCTGGTTGGAGAGAGTTCAATTTTTGGGTCATGTCATTGACAAAGAGGGAGTATCAGTAGATCCAGCAAAGATGGAAGCGGTGATGAATTGGGAACAACCAAGGACGCCGACGGAGGTAAGAAGTTTCTTGGGGTTAGCGGGTTACTATCGGAGATTCATTCAAGATTTTTCAAAGATAGCAACACCGCTGACAAATTTAACTAGGAAGACGGTGAAATACGTATGGACGGAGAAGTGTGAGGAGAGTTTTCAGGAGCTAAAGAAGAGACTTAGTGAAGCACCTGTATTGACTTTACCGGACGATACGGGAGGTTTTACGGTCTACAGTGATGCATCGTACAAGGGACTTGGCTGTGTGCTTATGCAAAACGGCAAGGTCGTTGCGTATGCGTCCAGACAGTTGAAGGATTACGAGAAGGGATACCCTACCCACGACTTGGAGCTGGCTGCGGTAGTGTTTGCCCTTAAAATCTGGAGACATTATTTATATGGAGAGAAATGTGAGATATTCACGGACCACAAGAGTCTGAAGTATATCTTCACACAGAAGGAGTTAAATATGAGGCAACGGAGATGGTTAGAATTGATCAAAGATTATGATTGTGAAATTCTATATCATCCCGGCAAGGCCAACGTAGTAGCAGATGCTCTAAGTAGAAAGAGCAGGGAGAAATTGTTCATGTTGACAGATCAGGAACAATTGGTTCAAGAGATGGCTCGAATGGAGTTGGAGGTGAGAAATCCAAATGAGTCAATGGAAGTAGAAGTGAGCCCAACCCTGTTAGATCGGGTGAAAGAGGCTCAAGATAAAGACGAAGAATGTGTCAGAATAAGGATGAGAATGACCGAAGGAGAAGAGGTCAAATTCAAGGAGGATAGCATGGGATTGCTAAGGTTTGAAAATCGTGTTTGGGTGCCGCTAGGGCCCGAACTACGAGAAGAGATTTTGCAAGAGGCCCACAGTACGAGATACTCGATACATCCGGGGAGTACGAAGATGTATCAAGATCTGCGTCAGCATTTTTGGTGGCCGAATTTAAAAAAAGAGGTCGCAGAATGTGTCAGCCGATGCCTAACTTGTCAAAGGGTAAAGGCCGAACATCAGAGACCAAGTGGATTATTACAGCCGTTAGAGATTCCTGAGTGGAAATGGGAGCATATCACAATGGATTTTGTGGTAGGACTTCCAGCAACATAGAAGGGATTTGACGCAATATGGGTGATTGTAGATCGACTAACAAAGTCAGCGCACTTTTTGCCGATCAAGATTAAGTTCAGTTTGGACCAGTTGGCTAAACTGTACATCAAGGAGATAGTTTCGAGACATGGAGTGCCGGTATCGATTGTGTCAGACAGGGATCCGCGCTTCACGTCAAAATTTTGGAGAAGTCTTCAGGAGAGATTGGGGACTCAGTTGAGAATGAGTACAGCATATCATCCACAGACCGATGGGCAAAGTGAAAGAACAATACAGACATTGGAAGATATGCTCAGGGCCTGTGTGATGGATTTCAAGGGCAGTTGGGAGAACCATCTACCATTAGTTGAGTTTGCATACAACAATAGTTATCATGCAAGCATAGGCATGCCGCCTTACGAAGCATTGTACGGAAGGAAGTGCAGAACACCTCTATGTTGGGATGAGGTAGGAGAACGCCGATTGTTGGGGCCGGAATTGGTTCAACAAACGGTAGAGATTATCAAGGTAATAAGAGCTCGGCTAGTAGCAGCTCAGGACCGTCAGAAGAAATACGCCGATTTACATCGACAGAAGCGAGACTTCGAAGTAGGGAGTTTTGTGTTCATGAAGGTATCTCCCTGGAAAGGGAAGATCCGATTTGGAAAGAAAGGGAAGCTGAGTCCGAGGTTCATAGGACCGTTCGAGATATTGAAGAGAGTGGGTGAAGTGGCGTACGAGGTAGCTTTACCTCCTGAACTTGAGCATATTCACAATGTGTTTCATGTGTCAGTGCTGCGACCATACAAACCAGACCACAAACATGTCATATCCTATGAGCCAATACAAGTCGAGAAAGACTTATCGTATGAAGAAATTCCTGTCCAGATACTAGATAGGAAAGAGCAGAAATTACGGAATAAGATTATACATTCTGTCAAAGTCCTTTGGAGGAACCACAACGCTGAGGAAGCTACGTGGGAGCTTGAAGAAAAGATGAGGGCTAACTATCCGCATCTTTTTGATTAGTTAAATTTGTAATTCCGGGGACGGAATTCTTATAAGGGGGGGAGAATGTAATGACCACGAATTTCATTAGTCATTGTAAATATACTTAATAAATATTTAGCAATGAATTTAAATTTTTCTCATTAATTAATTGTGCAATTAGATAATTAAATAAATGTACTTATGTGCTTGTATATTTATTTAAAGGATTAAAGCAAAGTGTATAATTAATTAAAGCAAACCTAATTGGATTATATTTTATATCCAAATGAGTTGATAAACTAGGTTAAAGATATTAACCTAGTAGCCCATGTAATTAATTTAATTACTAGCCCATGTAATTAATTAAACAAGCCCAATGCTTGATTTAATTAAATGTAACCTAGACTATTTAAAAGAAGCCCAATGTGGTATTTAAATTGAGCCCAAACAATTTAATTGAATGAGCCCAATAGAAGTTATTACCAAGCCCAATGTGAAGTCCAATAAGGGTCAAACTTTGGTCAATATATATATATATGTATATATATATATAGATGTATATATGCACATTTTTGCATTAAAAATAAAGGAAAAATGGCTTGGATAATTCAATTTGCTGAATTTTTGAGGGCCCCACATGGATAACTTGATTTCCTAGATTGCTTGAAAATCCATCCATGTCATAAGTTGTTCAACCACCCTAGTCATTCCATATGTCTATCACTTGGGCATTCAATGGAATAGTAAGCTTGATTAGGCTTTAATTTCACCAACATGGATGAATTAGCAAGTTAATGAAGGGTTAGTTGTTGGCTATAAATAAGACATCCTACAACCTTGGTGATGTTGGTTAGTTCATTTGCAAGAATTCTAGAGAGAAAAATAGAGAGCATTTGGGAGAAAAATAGAAGAAACACTTAAGTGTTGAGTGATATAGCTAGAGGTTGAGCTTGGTGGATGACACAAAGCTTCACCACATACTTTGGTAGGAGAAGAAGAAGAGCCTTCAAATCACAAAGGTTTAAAAGTGCTCTCAACTTCATCTTATTTCATTTTTGTAGTCTAGAAAGCTTTTGATCGGTTAAAATCTATTTTTAACCGATCAAAACTCGTTTTGATGATCTAGAAGTATCTAACTATGTAATATATGTATATTCATAGATCTATGTGTTTATAACATGTTTTGGTATGTTAGAAATACATAAAAATGGTAGAAAAGTTCATAACACAATTTTACCGGTAAACCCTAACTATGCACGCTAGGTTTATGGTTGTATTTTGAAATGTACAAATCGGAAATTTGATTTATATGGCTAGAAAGCTAGATCTATGAGTTTTAAAGAAAAACCCTTTTTGAACCTTTCACAAATATTGAATAACAAAAAAGTTATAGCTTTAACCACAAAAGATGTCGTTTTTAAACCCTAAGTGGTTCGATCCGTAATTTTTTTGTAAAACGTTTTCAAAAATGTGATTGAACCATGAAATGTTGTAAAATAAGAAGTTACAAAGACAACAACACTTAGTTGATGTCATTTGGATGTGTAGAGTTTATTTATTTCAAGTTTGAACCAATAAAATCAATGATTTGTGAAGTTAGTTTTTCACTTTGTCATTGTAAGCAGCTTTTAGTCTAGTTCCGTTTGGAATTTGGATTTGTGATACAAAGAGAAATTGTAGATCATGAAATTCTAATGAATTTAGACTCAAAAATCACCTCAAAATGTTTCCGTATGAAAAAGTTATGGCAGTTTTTCGAAAAGAGGTCCGGACAGCCAAAGTGAGCGCCGCCAGCGCTCGGACATTCTGTTTTGAGCGCTGGCAGCTCTCAAATAAGCCTATGGACAGCGCCGCCAGCGCTGGCCCAGTTTTAAAAAAGTCAAATTTTGATATTTTAAAGTTTTATCAAGTTAGAACTCCGGTTTAACTTGTCGGTTAATGAAAAGTCTAAACAAAACACCGTTAGGGACTTAAAACCTAAGATAAACTTGTAAAATGAAAGTGTTTGAATATTAAATCAATATATATATAAAGTCTATTAGTGACTAATTGGTAGTTAAATGTATAAAATAAAGACAATAGTTAAAAACTATTAAAAAGTTAACTATTGGTATGATTTGAGGATTGTTAAAATATTGTTAAAGAATTAAATATGTATGTAACTAAAAGGTTATGAAATGTGTAATAACATTAGTATATGATGAAAATGTTATCAAATAATTAATGACATTAGTAAGTGATTAAAATATTATTAAATGGTTAATAATATTAATAAATGATTAAAATATTATTAAATGATTAATAATATTAATAAGTGATTAAAATATTATTAAATGGTTAATAATATTAATAAATAATTAAAATATTATTAAATAATTAATAATATTAATAAGATATTAAAATATTATTAAATGATTAATAATATTGGATAATTAATAAAATATTATTAAATTATTAATAATATTAGATACTTAATAAAATATTATTAAATGATTAATAATATTAGATACCTAATAAAATATTATTAAATGATTAATAATATTAGATACTTAATAAAATATTGTTAAATGATTAATAATATTTTGAACTATATTAAACAATTAATATAAGTTCTTTGTGTTTGAAATATTATCAAATAATGATAATATTTCCTAAGTGTTTAATTACCCATAATTAATCAATTATGTGGTTCATAAGGTTTATAAAGATCATTATACTTACAAGTATATGATACTAATTTAAGATCAAATTGATTTAATTGTTAGGTCCGTTCAAGGATTGTTAAATTAATTTGGTTAGCAGTAAACAACGCACGATGCAAGTTTTCTAACTTTAGCTTGTAATTTCTATTGCAAGTCTTCTACCCTTAACTTGTACTTATTGTTGCAATTATTATTCAACTTTAATTACTTTGAGCAATTCAATTATTGTTGAGCAAGTATCTACACTCGTAGATATTTGACAGACCTTTGAGTGAATTAATTATCGAAAATTACTTCACATCGTTATTGATTATTGTATTCGCACATAGTGCTTTTGCAAACTGTTTAAGAACGTCTAAGCTAATTGTTTCGGCTAGACAAATGCATGTTAAATTCATTTAGTTGAATATTATAAAAGCTTATCCAAACCATTGGCTGGTGCGGATTCTTACAGTAAGACTGAGATAGAACAACCCTAGTTAAAGGGGATTTTTATTTGTCGGAGACCCGACAGCGCGCAAGAAAACTAAATGTGATGCATATACATAGGACATGAGAGGACTGATCCCCTCAAGTGTCCCGTTATTTTTAACAAGGAGTCAGACATTGTATGTCTGTTTTACCTTAGTAGCAGTTCATGGTCATTAAGGACCACTCAGCAGTAAAGAGTCAATTCCTTCTTTTATTGAACATTGATTCTTGTTATCTTTCACAATTGTTATTGTTGAAACCTTGAAGTTATTTCCCTTCATCATGATATATCGTATGATTGTTGTTTATAAACTTGCTGAGCCATTTAGTTGCTCATTCTTGCTATATCATGACTTTATTTCAGCCAATCCCGAAAGCTCTAAATCGGATAAAGGCAAGGGGAAAGCGAATGTTTAATTTTAGTAGTTGCATGCTAGTTTAGTTTACTGTTATGTAATTACTGTTGTAAATCTTTTGTATTTCCCTTAAGATATGTAATGTTTAAGATTAAGGTAATAGACCTTGGGAAGTGTAGCCTTTTGATTAAGGAACCTTTTGTATTATTCCGCGAAGTTTGAATACAATTTATGTATTTCATTATTGTTTAGTATTGTACAGTGAGAACCAAACCCGAGGTTAAAGAACCCGGATTTGGGGTCGTCACAGTTACTATTATTATTATTATTATTATTATTAGTATTATTTTAATCATAATAATTATTATTATTACTATTATTATTAATATTATTATATTAATTATTATCGTTAGTGTTATTATTATTAATATTATTACTATTATTATTTTGTATGGTTTTTTGGGAAATTTTAGTATGAGTTATGGGGGGAAATTTTGTATGTGTTTTGGAAAAAAATTTATTAGGAAGGAATCAATCTGGACCATTAAATTTGGGTAAATCAATCTGAGACGTTGTTGTGCTTTGTCAAATTTGAGATTCAAAAATGGTTCTACTTTATTATATAGATTTGTTTATATTATTTAGTTTTCAGTTTAAAACTTAATTTGGTTAGAAAAGTGATCAAGTTTTTTATTCATTTCTTAATTTTTTATTTATTAAAAAACTCAATAATAAGAAGATAATTGCCATTTTAAATAATCGGATGCAGGCAATACCTCACCTGCTAAGTAGCTAATAGATTCATCCGTGTGAAAATGATTGGCATATTTTAGTTAAAATTAGTAGTTAGGTTTTAATTAAACTGTCCAAATATTTTACTCATCGATCAAAAAATGGAAAATAATTGAGACTTTATTTCCAAAACCAATCTGAGCCACGCGAGCTAGAGAATCACTAGCCAAACATAATCAAGTTGCTAGTAGTAGTATATTTCATTTTCAATGAATTTTACACTATTTGTTCTTATACTGCTACTAAAATCAAGATCATTACAAGTGTAGGCGATTCATATAATTAACAACCCTGGGCCCTCGAAAAGATTACCTTTCATGCGTACCCAATCTTGTTTTTTTTTTAAATGAATAAAATAAATATTAGCATTTTTAAGGACAAATTTTGATAATTTATATATGATAAAACTACCTGAAAATTATGGCCAAGATAATAGTTATAAACTAAATAAAATTAACGTTTTTCAATGCGTTCATTCATGCATATTTATTTATATATGAATAAAGAAATCCATGAAAACACATTGGGTAATATAATATATAAGAATTTTTCTTGTCTAACTAGCAACCTACACTTTTTACAGACCTTTCATTACATTTTCATTTTAATAAATACTTAACGTAAAAACTAGAAAGTCATTTGTAAAATGATAATAATAATAAAAAAGATACTTTTCATAATTTTTTTTATTAATGATAGTATAAAATAATATAATATTTTTAATATTGTACAATATTTTTATTCATTATTGTAATTTGTAAGTTGTAATACATTACTTTTAATTAATATAGTAATTAAGTTTAAAATTTTAATTGGTGTTTTTAAATTATTTAAAATCACTAAAAAAAAAATTTGAATGGACCGAGTCAGACTGCCCTAACCTGGCCTGCAGGCCTCAGCAAACTCCCTTTTTAAACGCCAAGCCAAGCTTAGCCTGACTTGTAAGTGAAAAGTCAAAGGCCCAGTCTGGTCAACGACCAAGGCCTGACAGGCCTAAATCGGATCAAACTAGACCAACCTGTTGTACATAATTACTTATGATGCTTTTCATTTATCAGCATGTCCAAAGTGCCATTTATACAACCGCACAAGGTTCAACCTCTTTTGTGCATAGTTATATCTTGATCAATTTTACTTTTGAAGTGTAATTTTTTTTTTTGAATGCCGAGGAATACTAGTAAAAGTATAACGAATTTACATAATCAATATCAACGATGTCTTAATAATCTATATATATAATAAATAAGACAAGATTATAATTCAACTCTACTTTTTAGGAATAGTCATTCAACTCTATTTTTTAAAAGTCACTCTCTAAAATTTAACAATAAATCATAACTATAAATAAAATTTTATTTAATCTTAACAAAAAAAATCATTTTACCAATTTTATCACAATCGATCTTTCAACATATTAAACCCTATATCTATTTATATAATAAATAAGATAAATTCGTCGTTCAATACTAAATTTTAAGAGTGATCATATCTTTTAATCCTAAAATCTATATCTATATCTCTAATAAATACGATAAAATCGTCTCTCAACCTTGCAATTTCATAATGATATTTTAACTCAAAATTTTAAAAAGTATCTTAAAACCTTACTTATAAATAAATGATAAAATTCTAAATCCTAAAAAAAAAACACTACCTTAAAACTTTTCTTAAACCACTACTATTAAAGAAAAAAAAACTTTAGTCTAGACATGCTATAGTAATTTAAATATTGCTGAGGAGGTCGTGAGAATTATTCATTTTTTGTATTTCAATAATGTAACATCAATAGTTTCAAACAGTTTTAGTACTGTAAGTAATAAGTTTCAACAGTATAACATCAACATTTTTTTATTTTAAGTGTAATAAGTTTCGTCCGTATCTAAAATTCGTAAGGAATTAAAAGATTTTTTTTTAAAAAAGTTAAAATTTAGAAAAAGAATACATTGTATATTAAAAATATAAAAAAATCATGTTTTTCTTGGAAAAAAAATCACTCAAGTGGTTTTTCATCTTTTATTCAATTATAAAAAATTTCTATTTAGATTCTTATTATCATAATTATGTACTTATCATTATCTCTTATTTTCATATATTTTTTAATTTAGTTAGTGTTCTATAAAATTTATATTATTATCAATTATATTAATAATTTCTTATTATTAAATTGTATAAGTATAACTATTTAAATTTAAATATAATTTACTATTACATAATTAGATGGATATATGAATATATAAACAAATGAATCAATCATCAAACACTATTATTTTTATTATATGAATAGATGAGTTATTATTATTAAATTTTTATTAGTTAAATAATATATTTTAGAAAGAAATAAATTTTTTATATAAAATTATCGTACACAATAGTAATCAATTATTATTATAATTAATATATTAGTACAGTATAATATCAAAAATATAAATAATACATTAATAATTTTATAATAAAACATGTGCTTCACACGGGATCATGAACCAGTAATATTAAGTAAACTTCACACTCTATAGACAAGAATACACGACTCACAAATAAGAAAAAAATAAAGTCCCACAATAAATGAAAAAGAAAGTTCCACAATAAAAATAAATAAATAACAATAATCAAACTTAGAATTTAATAGTTTTAGGATCTCAATCTTTACTATTAGACCAAATCATCATTCACAATTCAAAACATCATTGACAGTTTTTAGGTGTCAATGATGCCAACTCTTTTACATCTAAAAGTCTCGGTTTAACTTTTTGTAATTAGCTCCCGAAATCATAAAATTAAAAATTCGTGTTATTCATAGTAAATTTTAAAAATAACAATTTTTTTAGAAATATAAATTAAAAATATTTTTTCTCACTTTTTCCAAGTTTGCTTGTCTTAATTTTAATATTATCTTTATTTAGTTTGTAAAAATATTTATTAAAAATTATATGACATACATTGAAAAGAATTACCATATTAACTTTGAAATTAAAAGTACAACCATACTCATTTTTTTCCCTCTCTCCCCTCTATTTTATCATTTTAATAAAGTGTTACGAGATTAATTACAATAAAAAAGACGATAATAGAATAATTAAGATGAATAATTTAGAGATAATTTTTTTATAGTCGTATATTTTTAAACTTGAACGGAGTGAATATTATTTTGAATTGTATTAACTAAAATTAAATAAATTTTCATCAATTCTAAATTTTAAAATTTCACAAACCGACTTCATTTGGACAGAAAGAATAGTTTTTTACTTTGTCCCAAAATAAGGGTAATTACTTCAACAAAATACACCCCCCAGCCAACCCCACCCTCCCCTCCCCTCTCCTCCCCTCCCCCACGCCCCACCCAACAAAATAAATAAAATGAATAGTGAGATGACTAGGTTGCGTAAAAAAAAAATTAATATCATCACTTTCTAATTACTTAAACAGGAAAGTCGCGAATAGGTTAAATATCCGTGTCAAAACAATTAAATTTGAATGAAAACTAAATTAAAATATCTTTAATTGAGTGTATATAGATTTATTTTAAATAGGGTGGTCAGGTTCTAAATATATAACGATATGCAAATATTATTAACATATTTGGTAAATGAATTGTAGATTTGCCCCAACTGTTTTTCTTTTTAAGTGTATTATATTCTTTCCATTTCATAAAATAATTCCTATTTATTTATATAAGAAATTATTCTACAAAAATATTACTCCAATTTTTTTTTTTTATAGTAATATAAAATAACATAATATTTTTAAGTTTATATCATAATTTTATTATCTTAATAATTACTTGAACACAATAAAATCTCCTTATTCATTTTATGTTATACATATCAGTTGTTGAAAATATTCGACCTATAGATATTAATCTGAAACAACATTTTTATCCAAAAAGTTAACTTATTAATATATATGTTTTCATTTTTTTTTTATAGTTTGATATGAGATATTATTATCACGTAATATCTCAATAATTTTTGAACATTTTAAGTTTATCTAAGAGTTTAATTTAATCTCTTTTTTTTTTTTAATAGCAAATTTTGGGGAAAGACCACCAAAGGAGTTGTTATTTAGTTAAGAAAATCTGAAATACAAATATGACAGATAGACAGTGACGACGAGGTTACTCCTTTATTCATAATTGAAACCTGTTAAAATAAATAAATAAAACCAAATTGACAACAACGTGAGTTGCACAATTTTTTAAGAGTTTTAAGACTAGACAGACATACATTAACGTAATAATTTATCATTACTTTGTTTTAACAATAAGTTTTAGTCGTTTAAACTCAATTAACGAAAAAAAATAAGTTTTGGTCCAAAATTTATAATATTTTTTTTATATATTTACATTTTAAAATATATAAAAAATTTACTGCTCAAAAGTTTTAATATTTAAAAAAATTAAATAAATCATATTAATTTTAAATTTAAAAATATTTTAAATTAAGCTTAAAAGAATCATTCTATATATTGTGAACAAAAATATGTTGATTTTCTTGTTGCGAGTAGACACAATAATATAAATTTTAAATTAATATAAATACACAATTAATTAATTAGTGTGTCTAGTTATAACAAAAATTTATATGTTTATATGGGAATATAAATCTTTTCTGAATTTAAAAAATTAAAAATGATCTAATTGGGACGGGAAATTATATTCTTTAATAAAATATGAAAATAAATATAATTTTATATTTTAAAATAAATAATATTTTCTTAACATCATTTTCCTTAGAATTAAGTTAAATAATTTTTTTAATACCAAATATTTGTAATTTTATTATTATTTAAGTATTTTGCCAATATCAAACACAAATAAGTTATTTGAAACTAATTATATAACCCACGAAGGCCCGTTAAGAGTTAAAACTTCTTTTTTTGTTAATTAAGAGTTAAAAACCTTTATTTGGTTCTTATATATAGAAAGTTCATTAGTCTTTGACCAAACCGTCAGTTTCTGCAACAAGCCAACAACAGTCCTTTCTCGTAACAGTAGCCTCAATTTCCGTACCGCAGAGGCGAGCACACGTATGGACGGGTTAGTGTGTGTTTTTGTTAATTGAATAGAATCGGATTTTTTTGCGTTCCTAATTCAATAATGCAAGTAATACCCAGATGGCAAAACCTGTTGCTCTTCAAGAATTTCACCCATTTGGCCTCATTTCATTCCACCCCAACTTCTTTCGAGAAATGGAACTCTGTAAGTTACTCCCTTTTCTTTTTAATCATAAAAAACATTTTCTTTTTGGTATTTGGGTATTCTTCTTGGATTGTTATTGGAAAGAGAATTGGGACTTAAAAATGTATTGGGTGTGATTTAATTATTAAAACTTGAGCTTTATTGTGTTTGTAATTAGCTGCTTTTTGGGTTTTCTTTTCATAGCTCTATTTTTGTTCAAAAGTTGTTAGTTAAAGCAAATTTTGATTACCATTCTGTTTTTCCCTTTTGCTTACAAGTGAAAAGTTGTTTGCTTTTGTTTGGTATTTCGGATTCTATAGGTTTAGATACTAGTGAACTAAGTGAGGATATTCATAGTATTGGTGACAAGCAATAATGCCTTCAAATTTAGAGCATCAGGGTATAAAGTGTTGGCCTTTAATCTTTATGGTTGTAGAGGTGGGCATTAAAATATTTAGAAATGGTACTGACATTTGCATTTCAATATAATTGAACTAATAAACCCTATTAATTGATTGCCTTAAGATTATTTTGCCTTGTTTTGGATGTATAGATGTATCAAACCTAACCATGAAGGTCCTTGCTTAAGTTTGCAGATTCAGTCATTGCCTGCAAAATCATTTCTTTTGCTTGTTTTTGGATTTTGCATTGCCCATGAGGATCATTGCTTATGTTTGTAGATTAAGCCATGATACTGAAAAAATTGACGAGTCTAGAACAAATGATGACATTAGAACAAGCTCATCTGATTATTAGAAAGTCAAACAGTATGCCATAGTGCCCGTTAATTTAAGCTTGTAGACTCCATAATGGTGTTTTCTAAATTTTACTGGCACCTTTATTCATGCTTTATGATTTCCCTTTTGTAGTGCGTGTGATGGTTTATATCAATCAAAGTGATGTTAGCAGAAAACATTGATGGTATTTTTTCTAGATTATAGAAATCATTAGTTATTGATTTGATTGAAAATTGTTGCTAACTTCAAAATATGGGGATTTAACTCTATAGCCATCTCTTCAATAAGATTTTCATAAACAAGGGCTCATGTCTTTTGTCAAACCTTACACAACTTATAATCCTAATGCCCAAGTGAGAAGTATGATATAGTGTTGCTGGAAGCCTATACTTAAATGTTAGTTTAATCTTTTGATTGTTTTTAATTTATTGGGGAAGTTCTTGATTTTTCTTAAGTCTTTTTGGTGGTTTTATAATAACACTTGTGCTCAATCATGCCCTGACTATATCAATTTTGGAACTAGCCCACATCTATGAGCAAAGTTCGACAGTTTTAGGCGTCCCTCTGTCATCAGAATTATGAACTATAAAAAGCTGATTGTAAGGTATCTATAAGGCAGATTGTAATAGAATATCAATTATATATTGGATTGAAAGCCTATTTCAGCTTTTTTTTTGTTTTATTAAGAGTATTAAGATGTTAGCTCAGATTCCCCTCCAACTCCTTTAATTGATTTTTCTCGGGTTGCAGCTTTTGCTGCATCAGGTGGTGTCGAAATCCTGATCGTATCCTGCTAAATTTCCTTCCGGTGTAAATGAAAAGCAATAAGCTGCACTCATTGGAATTTAGATTCAGCTTCTTCAGAACCAGAAATAGGCAGGGAATCACCACCAATAATAGAGGAGTATAAAGATGATGGTCATCTGGTTGTTCACAACAACAGATTCCTTCATTTATGGTTTTTAGTGACAAGAGAAGCAGGAAATTTCTAGAGGATATGTTTGGTAAGACAAAAACTATAAGTAAAGATATTTGAGGAGAAACAAATAACTAGAAGTTGGGAGGCTGCAATGAAAATGGTGGCCTGGCAGATTCCAAATGTCAAAGAACTATTGACTGAAGTAGGAACAGCCTCAAGGTCAAATTCCTCGTAACTTTGCAATGTTAGTGCAGTCTAATTTTGCATTAGAACATCAATCCAAAGTTAATTTTCTGTTAAGAGAATAAACTGATTAAAGGGTATAGTTTTTTCTTGATTCTATATTTGCTGGAATTGGGTGACTTCGAATTTTTATAAGATCACTCCCTATCAGGCCTTGTATCTCATCCTGTTTGTTTGGTTCAACCAGAATTATGTGATTTTCTCAGTAATAAGTTTAATTGCTCGAAACAAGTATAGTTATATGTGCATAATTGTTTGTGAACTCTAGCGTTCCTTTATGTAGTTTTTACTGTTCCTAATCATGTGACACTAAATATTATAAGATTATATTGTTGTACTTTCTAATTTTGATTAAATGTATTTGCAGGATGTAAAAGGTCAACTATCATCTAAGGTACATCTTAACTATGGATATTCATATATAATTTTTGTGTCATAGGTTCACAAGGTAAGATGTCCAATTATATTTCATATATGTATATACTTGTTGAAAGTTGTGTATTGTTGTTTTTTGTTTGCATTTTCAGTTTTTGTCCTGTGGGGATGGAATTATGGAAAAGAAGAGGGTTATTTCAGCTAACGCTATAAGAGAAATTCTCTTTAACAACTTCAGTGGTTGTTAGCCACCGTTCAGAAATTGATAAAACATTGTACTACAATATTATGCTCCATATTTTGTGTGTTCAGATTAGGTATCGAATATCTTTAGTCAATCAGCTATAGGGCATGCTGCACTTTTAGAGGATTTTTGGTTTTCAAGCTCCATTTTGTTTTACCAAAAACGTTTTCCGTATTTTCTGGTGTTTGGCATTTTTCTGAAAATGTGGTTGATGGAAAATGACTTGTAAGTTATTTAGCCAAAAAATAAAATAAAAATGAATTACAATTCAACAGAAAAACATTTACACACTCTCTCTCTCTCTCTCTCTTCTCACTTCTTCTCTAATAATCAAATTCATATTTTTCTTCAAGATATACCTAGATCTAAAATCACTCTTCAATTTCCCTTTCTTCTTGATAAATCGGAAAATAGTTTCTTCGTCTCTCTGCATGGCTTTATCACTTCAGCAATCAAATTGATTAAAGTTATTCAAAATAAATGTATTAGGGTTTGATTGAACAATCCTGAACCAGAGAAAAATGATCTGATGAGGAATTTCCAACAAATCTGAATAAAAAGGGAGCAGAGAAATAAATGCTCGTGTTTTCTTATTCTCTTTGTTATGTGAGAACAGCGGTCTGGTGAGGTGGGAGGGATTACTGGCTACGGATTCCCCTATATATACAATACTAGCTATGGATCAATTTCCCTATACATATGTATTATATGGAAAAAGCGTGGCTATGGTTGCCAGAACTAGTTGGCTGTGGCAAACAGTCCAATATGACATAGTTTTGTTTACTATATTGGTGAAATGACATAACAGGCATTAATGAATTTGATGAATAGACAATAACGTCATTACTGAAATGTCTATGCCACAGCCAGTTGGTTGTGGCAACCACAACCATCCTATCCCCTATATATATATGGAATAGAGCTTGGATTCTATCATATGAAGAGTTGAATAATATGATTTATGGTGAGTTTGCTGGTTTGTTCCTTTTGTTTTTTGTCTTTTTGTGTGTATATTTTTTGTTGTTTTCCAAAATAAGATAATTATGCAAGAAGATTTTTTTTTAGATAGGTTGTGAATTTCATCTTGCAGAACCAGATTAAAAAGTATTTAAGCCTCATTTTCAGTTTATCAATTAAACAACTGAAAAAATATCGTTGTCACTCAAATCAATTTCTCTGAAAATGCATTCTTTAGAACAAACATAACCTTAGTTATGAACTAACATCCTAACACTTGAGAAAAACTTGCTAGTGAGAAACAAAATAGATCTTGAGAATTTTTGCCGTTGTGATATTGTGCATGCATATAAATTGAAAATTATAGTTAAGCTACTGTGCAGACCAGACATTGAAAAGTTAAACATTAGCTACGGGGTAGACCATTCATAACAAAATCATGCCACTTTGTTATTATGTTCTTCTGGCCAAACTTTTTTCGATAAGTATATTCTTCTGGTTAATATTCTTGAGTCCCTAAAAAATTGTTACTGCTGCACCTAACACAGTATTTTGATGCTTTCTTTTAGTTATGTTTGCTCTCTTTCATTCCTACCAATAAAGAGAAATAGGAAGACCTTAATTAATATTTATATCATTCTATTGATAATTCTTTTACTTCTCTTAAGCTTAATAAGGGAACTTATGGAAGTAGAATCAGGGAATACTGTTCTTTCTTTGCGCTTGAATTAGTATGGCTGTATTCTTTGCTTGAGCTCCAACATTGATTGTTGCTATATTATTGAATATTTCTTTCTTTCTGTATTTTCTCAAATAATACATTTAGTAAGTCTGGAGCTTCACTATAATAGAATGCCTTTTCAGTAGGCCATTGAACTTTTTGTAATACAATTATAATGGTGCATTTCGGGCATCCCAGGGAAATTGTTTGTTCCATTGTGATCTGTGTTATCGAAACTCTTATGTACAACATTTACTTATAGTTGGTGTTATTGAAGTCTGTGGGAGAAACGTTAGATGCCTTTCCAATCCCCGTACTTGTGGCCAAACTTACCTGTCAAAATAGTTGGTATCCTTGAATGCTCAATAGAAAGCTAGCCACTAGACAGACTGATAATAACAAGTTAACAAAGATGCTTGCTTTCCATGAATTTGTAAACCTGATCACAAACTATAGTTCTAATAAGTTGCTTGTTTCTCTTGTGAATCATTCATGGAGATATCATATATGCTACAATGATGTTTTGTTTCTTTTTGTAATCATTTGCTTATATAATTATTCATGTATCTATGATTGTGCTTACCTCTTTGACATTGTAAATACATAAATAAATCAGAGCTATATCAGATATGAAACACGCCAAAAGCGAGCTGATGCAAAGAAAGCTCTGAACAATCTCCTCTTCAGTAGCGGGTGCTCCAAAATTACGTTTGAGGTTGACATTTCTATATGCCAATCTGATCAATATTCTGTGGAGATCATTTTCTTTCAATTATTTTTTTCCCCATAAAATGATACTGCTCTAAAAGCTTCTATTTATAAAAGAGGCTATAAATTTATTTTTCTTCTGTAAGTCGACTAGGAGACAAATTAGGTACTGTTTTTTTCAACGGAAACCAAAACTGGAGAAATTTAGTGACTTATCCTTGAGTTTCATCATCATTCTGAAGTAATTTCTCATTATTGTCTTTGAATAATTTTCTTTTACCAGTTAGATGATACGAATTGGCAGCCTACATATTTTTTGATAAGTTGGAAGCCCATATAGTCTGAATTGCATTGTAGGTTCATTTTTCTTTGGAGTTTTTGAGCAATTTGGTAACGTCGATCTTTGACCAGCTATTTTTAGTCTTTTTTGTTTCAAAAATCTCTTTCAAAATTTAATAGGTCAAAAACATTATGTTTTTGCAAGTTCATAATCACCATTGGCGCATCATGTCTTATTTCACCTTTTAGTAATGCTGCCATATTAGTTTACTTTAATTAGGTTATTGACAATTGCCGCTTCACACTTTTACCAGGAAGTACAGAAAACAGAAGATAAGAACACATGGGATGGAGGGCAGGGAGATCACTCTGACAGTGTACACAAGAAATGTCGATTGAAGTCTTCTGCTCGCCGTGCTACTAGAACTCGTAACAACGAAAGGAAATGTGAGATTATCTTTAATATACCTTTTTTCCCTCTTATTTTATTAGGTCAACTTTTTAACCATATTCAACTTTTTTACTATTAAAACTTAGATTGAAATGCAACACCATCCCTCCGGTTTGTATCATTTTTGTAAAATTCTCCCTTGAATTTTTTTTTTGTTGCAAAACTCTCCCTCCAGATTGTATTATTTTTGGCAAAACTCTCCCTTCAAGATGTATTAGTTGGGCAAAAAGGACCCTTAACAAATATGTAATTAAATAAATGACTAATTATATAGTTCCTCATAATATTAAATTAATTGAATAATTTTATCTCAAACCATATTATATTTGTTTTCTAAAATTATGATGAGATAATATATGATATGATTATATTATATGTTTGTATATAAAATTGTTATAATATAAAATAAATATAATATATACATACATCTAAATATTATATACTATAGTAGATATTCTATATGTTTATATATATAATTATAATATAATATAAAGCAAATATAAATATATATTATATTATATTTTTAATATGTATTATATTTATTTTATATTATATTATAATTTATAATAGAACAATATATGAAATATATTATTTTATATATTATATATATATATATATATAATATTATAACATATAATAATATATAATATGATATATATAATTTTATATTTTTAATATGTATTATATTCGTTGTATATTATATTACAATTATATATATAAACATATAAAATATCTATTATAGTATATAATATTTATATGTATGTATATATTATATTTAATATATAATATAATATAATCATATCATATATAATATGATCCTATCATAAATCATCTCATCATACTTTTTGAAAACAAATATAATCTAATTATATTTTTATTAAAAATAGGGATGAGATAAAATTATTCAACTAATATAATATTATTAGGAACCACGTAATAAGTCATTTATTTAATTACATATCATTTATTTAATTATATATTTGTTAAGGGTTTCTTTTGCCTGACTAATATATCTTGAAGGGAAAGATTTGCCAAAAAATAAGTTTGAAGGAGAGTTTTGCAAAAATAATACAAATTGGAGGAAGATTTCTGCCAAAAAAAAAAAGTTCGAGGGAGAGGTTTACAAAAATGATACAAACCTGAGGGATGATTTTGCATTTCAGTCTTAAAACTTAGGGCCAAGATGTGCTTTGTGGATCCTATTACTTTCACATGTTATATATAGTTGCGGCATAATTTCATTCTGAGTTTTCATATTGACTTGCAGTTTTGCTAAATCAAATCTGATGTTTACCTTTGGTATGTCAGTAAAATATAGAAGAGACTGCTATTTCGAAGATTTTGATGAACATCCTGAAATAAGCTATGAAGCAACTGTTAGAAACAGATTTTATACTTGGTCGTTTAAGTCATGGGAGAAGTCTTCTTTTCAGAGTTCAACGTCTGGATTTGAGTGGAGAGAACATCCAAACTGGACTAATGGTAGAAATAAAGCATGGGATACTGCAAGTGAAACTAAATCGACAAACGGTAGAAATAAAGAATGGGATACTGCAAGTAAAACTTGGTCTGATGGTAAATCATGTTTAGGTTCTTTTTCTGATAGAAAATTACTTGGTCTGCCCCTAAAAGGTCCTTTGAAGATTGAAGAAGTCAAAACTGCGTAAGTGCTTAGTTTCTTTTTAGTTGTTCATATTTTTAGCTTCTGGGCACGGTCCTGTTTTCCAACAACTGTTGTTAATATATTACTTTGAACTTTTTTTAGTGATTTCTTAATACTTCACTATTTGCAAAGTTTTTGCAACTTGATCAAATATATCTTAGAAGAACAGTTTCTACTTGCAGTTTCCGCTTGTCAGCGTTGAAGTGGCATCCTGATAAGCATCAAGGCTCCTCACAGGTCAGTTTGTTAAGTTTTTACTCTCTTTCCAGTGTGAGATGTATGCTCAAAGCTCAATTGATGGATTCAATTTGATGGATCACCCTCAACCATGGGCTTAATTCATGTTCATGATTATAGATATCTAAAATAAAATCCAGGTCATGCTGGGACTATGCCGGGGCACTTAGTTTCATTATTGCTTTTGCATCAAAGGATTTAGAAAATTTGAAGATTTGGCCTTTGATTCCTTGTGGAAGAAGCATTTTAAAACTTTTATAACTGTTTCTAATCTCTAGAAAACATTTGCAGTGTTTGGACAATGTTTCTATTTTCAGGAAATATTTTTATATCTCAGTGATCTAGAGAGCACCCTGAAAGTGGTTTTCAGCAATATTTAGTGAAAAATAAAATAAAACTAAGAAGATATGATTGGGGTGAGATGACCGCAGAACATCCTAAAACGTAAGCAGTAGTTACTAAGCACTTTGTATGTAAAACGCCCCAGTGTAAGGAGCTGGCCCAACCCTAGTCCGGATCTAGCCTCAAATTTTCTGTCCTAGAAGTAAAATTGGGTTATCTTAATCCACCAAAGGCTCACTTAACCTTAAGTCTTCTATACAGTACCAGATGTGGGATGAAGTATTTAGCAAGTTATTTTCCTCTTCTATAGATAAATCATCTAAAAGATTTAGAATGCTAACCTAAATATGTATTTTTGTGTGTGTGTGTGTGGGGGGGGGGGGGGGGGGGGGGGGGGGGGATAGCCAACATACAACATATTGGGGAGAAAAACTGAAAAGCAGTACATGTATATTTAAACAGGGATGGTAGCCAAGCTAACACGAATTTGGAAATAAAAACACCAATGAAAAGAAAATCTTTTTTTTTCCTGGATAAAAATCCATCTACGCGAAGAAAAGATAATCTGATGCATTTATCAGGTTTTAGTATATGCTTTTGCATTTGTATTGAGGCAGTCCACTAATTTATTTTGAGAAGTGCTTACAAGAACTGTATGCATTTTTGCAGGCAATGGCAGAAGAAAAATTCAAATATTGCGTTGATGCATATAAATCACTGTGCAATGCACTGGCCTCGAGTTAAGCTCTTGGTTTATTTCTAACAAATTCATTCAACTTAATCTTTTCCACCTAGTTTGGTTAATCAACCACATTATGTTAAACTTATATTTAGTCAATAGGTTTACCTTTACAAACCATTGGTATAGTTGTACACTAGAATGGTTGTTAGCCTCAGTTGTTTCGGCTCAGCCTCTGTCGATGACCACCAAAAATGTAATAATTGTCTAGCTTGGAAAGTTTTTTCTTTCTTTTTTTTGTCAAAATAATTATTTATTTCATTAAGTGATTTTTGTATGAATCTGAATTTAGATTGCGACTGGTGTGAAATAAGATAAAATGGTAACGAGCAGGTCTTTTCTTTTTTTCTTTTACGTAAATTTGTATCTGCAAATCATTTACCTAAACTAAACAACTTATTATAATTTCATATAATATTATTAAACAACTTATTATAATTTCATATAATATTATTAAGGGTGAGGGAGAAAATAATTATTTTCTTGAGGCCGTGTTATCATTTATTATCCTTATATTTTATTCTCTCATCTTTATTTTTAGGGAAGTGATATTTAGACAACGTTTTTTGATATTTTTATATATAAATTGTCATTATAGACTTATAATAATAATTAAAACGGTCGTTATATGTCTATAACGATATTTTTTATGTGAAAATATCAATTTTTTTTTTATAAAAATACCAGTTTCTTATTTTTATTATCCCGCCCTTTTCTCCATTAACTTTTTAGTTTTTATTATTATTATTTTTTTTTCACACAGTTAGCTTGTGCATGTCAGAAGAAAATAAATATTGAGACAATAACTGTCTATAACTATTTACTTCATACTTTACAAAATGATTCAAAGAGGGCAACATGAGTTACAAAAGAAATAGGGTTGTGTTACAATAGTGTTAGTTTACCCAATAATTTGAACTATGTAATTAGAAACACAAAATCACTACTGATGATCCATAAACTTTATTGATGATAAATTGAGTTTACAAACACAATCAAGTACATCAATCATTTTAAAACTTTTACACACAGAAGAGCTGTAAGGGTGTGAACTGCCAAAAGCATTATTGCACACCAACTACATTATTCTCACTCTCTCACACTATATATCTAACCAAAAAAAAATTGATGAATATAAAAATTAAAATTAAAATAAATAAAAAGATGCTACTTCCTACCTCACCTTCCCATAGAGTGCACTTTGTACACCTCCTAATGAATGACCCACTTACCAAAATGTTGCATATCCACCTCAACTTCGAGTCTTTACAAAAAAGAAGCTTCATCATCATGTCCCTCGCTCCATAATTGCGACTGAAGAAGTATTATTAGCAACTATATGGTAATCATCTTCATTTTCGTCATCCTCCTCATCCTCATCCTCATCCTCATCCTCATCTCCACCACCTTCTGGAGTTTGATCAACATTTTCACTTTCCCCGTGATCTCTCACCGGCTGTTGTACTACTCGTTGCTGATGATGGCCTATCATTTGCATCAAAACGTCTTCAGGCTTCAAGTTACAGCCTGAACTATCTGAAGTACTGGTGTCGACTATCTTCGACTTCCTTTTGTATAGTGAGTCAAGCTTGTGAAAATAAGGACACGTCTTTGAATCTTCAGGACGTTTCTTATTGCTTTCTTTCACCTTCCTGTAGTACTTATTGATGTTCTCCCATTTCTCTTTACACCTCTTGGAACTTCTATCATAACCAAGCTTCTTCATAGCAGATGAAATCTCCTCCCATAGAGGTCCCCTTGGTCCATTATCATTATATTGCAAGTCCAAATTTTCTCTTAGCTTAATCAATGCCTCAACCTCAGCTTTTGGCCACCGCGAAGAAGCCACTTGAATAGAAGTGTCATTCATACTCTTTTCCGTAGGTAAACTCTCAGCAATACTGTACTCTTTCATATTTAAATATTTCTCTAATAGACTTGCCTTTTCTGGTAACTGCACCGAGCCTGGTTGCTCTGAAATCCTTTGCAAGAAAGAAATCACGGCAGCATCTTTTGCAGCAGAAACAGCCCTTTCATGGGCAAGAATTTCTTGCTCTTTCTTCTTTCTAGCAATTTGTTGCATCTTCCACTCTTCTTCTCTAGCCATTCGATCTTTCTCACATTTTTCAATTGCCTCTATGAATTTGTTTTGTAAATTCTCTTGCCTCTCCAATACTACCTTCATTAATCCATCAAAATAATTCACCAATTTTCTCTTCTTCTTGACATTTCTTTCGGATTCTTTGCCAGAAGACTCGGTCGATAGAGAAGTGGACATGAGTTCAAAACTGGTGTTTTGGGTTAAGGATGGGGTTACAACATCATCTTGAGAAACCTGATTAATGGGTTTTACCATTATCATAGGATTCGTTGTCATACTTGGCATTGGCATTGTTTGTTCTGACAAGGTTTGGTTAATTTTGTTTATTGGAGGTGATGGAATTGAGGGTTGGCTGTCAAAAAGCTCTAATTGCTCAAAAAAAGGGTAATTTTTACCATTTTGTCTCCCGGATCGACCTTCTTTGGTTCTTCTGTGGTATTTATAAATGTTCTCAAACTTCTCTCTGCATTTCTTGGCGCTCCGATGATACCCAAACTCAGCTAATTTCCTGATAACAACAGTTCAATCATTCTAAGCAATCTGTTGTCCTGTCCTCTTACAATTACTTTAAATTCTACAAAATTGAATTATAATAAGATTGAAACAAACAAAATCTGGACTAATAATTTATACAAGTACAGCTAACGATTAAATTACCTCAAATGACCAATAGTTAGAATTACCGAAGTATAAGTACTGAAATAAATAAATCCCAACCACAAATTTAATCAATAAAAATAAAATTCCCTTGTAATTGAAAGAAAAACTGAAAAAGACAATTTCAATTCCTGGGAAAATTACATAAAATTGAGTTACTATGTCAAGTTAGACTTCATGATTTCAAAGGCAAATTGAATTATTTTAACTTTATAGATGACCAAATCAATATAATAGTAATCCTTCAACTACTGAATTTGGAAAAAACATACCTAGAAACTTCATCCCAAAGAGGAGCTTTAATGGTTGAGTCACGAAATGCAACATCCATACCAGACCTCACCTGCAACAAAGTCAAAGTCTCTTCACGCGGCCACCGGTTACCGGCTGAATTCAGGCCACCCTCTTCCCCGCTCACTCTCTCTCCTCCTCCTCCTTCAAACCCACCTGAAACAGACCTGTCAAAGCCCTCATTTCCGAGATTCACGGCGGCAACAGTGGCGGTGCTGCCACCGCCTGAATTTTCCACCACCAACATTGAGCACTCCAGCTTCACTTCACTGGGGAATTTACAGCTGCAAACCTTAAGCAACGAAGGTGAATTTCTAGAGTTTGGTGAAGAAAATGGTAATGGTAAATTGGGGTTTCTTTTTTTCTTTTTTCTTTTTTTTTAAAATTGGGGGTTTCTTTCAACTTCTTTCCCTTGTATTTCTACCGCTTGTTTTTTAAGGTTGAGTAACAAAAAAGGTGAATTAGGGTTTTCTTTGCCAGAAAGATAAGGATGAGAAAAGACTTATCATGTGGGATCATAATTCCTTTACCCCATTCACGTAGCAGTCTTTCATTGGTTGTAGTGTTAAAAGTTGAATTCTTGAACTTTTGACATTTATTTAATGAATGAGTATACAAACACTATATTCAATTATAATATTAAATATTATATTATATTTTATTATTAAAAAAAAAAAATCTTGACATCAAAATTTATGTCAAGATCTATTTTTTAATAATAAAATAAAATATAATATAATATTTAATATTGTAATTGAATATAATATAAATAAAATGATTCTTATTTAATTTCTAAGTTTTAAAATGGATGAAAAATAAGATTGAAAAAAAAACTTAAAACTTAATATTTTAATCCACTTCTCTTCTAACTGAGTTATATTACAAATATGCTAAATGTTATATTTTATGCTTTTATGAATCGACCATTTTGGTGTTAGTTATGTGATTGATAACTCTTTAAATCAGATATATGTAATATATGGTTAGTTAACTTTATAATTTAATCAAATTTTATATATTAATGTACGGCGTAATTATAAGTCGACAAAAAATATTTACAATTCATACCGAAATTCTGCAAATTTAATATAAGAATAAATTGTGATTTAAATATAAATTTTAAGTAATCTTTCTATTTTATTAAGTAACAACAAGAAAGAAAATTTATCAATATATATTTAATTATTATTATTAGTTATCTTAATTTATATTTTTTATTCTTTTCTTTTATGTCGAACTTGAGAAAAAGGTTGGATATTGGAAGGGCGTCATTGCGTCAACTTGGTTTTATTCACTGAAAAAGCTGTGTTTGGAATATTGGGAAATGTAGGATTAAAATGAGGAGGAAAAAAAAGGGTTAAAGAATGAGTTTATCAAATGGGTCCCTGATAACAGCCTGTAAATAAATATATGATTATAGAAATACGAAGTTGGATATTTTGAAATTTTGTGTGGTTTCACTGGTTTGTAGCCCAAAATAGTTAAAACTTAGAAGTCGGCTAATTGACAGCCCACCTTTGATTTTTTTGAATCTTTTCTTGTTTTCACACTTTATATAGCAAGCTGTAATTGTTTTTGAGTGATAATATATGAAATTACATTATTGTATTTTTATAAGGGACATAATAGACATATTATAAATAGAATATATATATATATATATATATATATATATATATATATATATATATATATATATATATATATACTCCGTTAATAATAGATGAGATCATATGAGCAACTAAATATACAATATATCAAACGTATGACTAGATCATAAAATTTAGAAATATTAGAATAGTACGATTAGATTAGTTTAAATTTCACTAGAACATTATTGCTGATTTGCTTAATTGCGCCAAAACTCAGCAAAGAGCTGATTCACTAAACTCATGAGAGGAACGATTTTTACTTGAGGTTGAAGGGTGTTTTTGTTTGTTATTAAAGTCTTATTGTGCGTGTGTGTGTGAATATATATATATATATATATATATATATATATGAATTTTAAGAAATAGTGAAACAAATGAGACTCATTTTTTTAATAAAAAGTATGCATGATACAAGTAGAAAAATAATATCTATCGTACAGTTTTATCCATTTTTACTCAAATGTACATTTATTATTGCATAACGTATAATTGTGTAAAGCAATATTTACACTGTAATTTTTATGCTCTATGATGACTTCATTCTTGCGTGGTTAAACTAATCCCTTTATATATATATTAACATACATTATTTTGGGTGACCTTTGGAGGAGAGTAAAGGGTGAGCAATCATGGAGCTCTGAATGACTGGGTAGAATTGAATAAGTTTAGAAATATAATTTTAGAATATAAATTTTTGTATTATTATTAAAAAATAAAATTTAATATAAATTTTAATAATAAGATAAGAGTTTGCATTTAAATTTATATTTAATATTTATGTATAAATTTATTTGATAAAATTAGTCTACGTAATTTGGAATCAAAGAGTGTCATTTTCAAGTCTTCAAATTGCGAAAGCCGAAAATTAAGTTCCAAGTTTTTTCAACCACTTGGAGTGAAATTAAACTTTGTCCCAAGAAGCCAATATAATATGGACAAACCAGTTATTTTAATTAGCCTCTTTTGTGGACTTCTCCTATCTCGTCTTTGAAATAAAATATCTGAGCTTTTTAATGACGTAAAATTTTCAAATGAATATGTCGTACTATGTTATATGTCTTCCCGATTTGCATGATATATATAGAAATGATCCGAAATATATATTTGTTATAAATTTTTATAGAATATATATTATTTATATTATTAAAAAAATAATCATGATTAAAATTTTAAAATCAACGTTCACTAATAATAATAGCAGACGGTAAAAAAAATTCTAGTTAACAAGGGCTTAGGATTTATAAACTAGAGTTTAAAATTTATTAACTCTTTTTTTAACTTGGTTTAGGATTTATTAAACTCTCTAACTATTAAACCTTAAAATTTAATTAATAAACTCTAAACTCTAGTTAATAAACTCTTAATCCTATTTAATAAATCTTAAACTCTAATTTTCAATGATATATAAATAAATAAAATATAAATCTTAGTTAATAAATTCAAAATCTTACTTTACATTTTATTTATTTATTTATTTATTTCAAATTACATATTAAGTTAAGTGATTATCATAATGATGTAGCCTGTCTGCCAAATAAGTGAAATTAGAGCTTTTATCATTGAGTTATGTATTGCACATCTCATCATCATCATCCTTATTAAGAGCTCGACTAGCAACTGAGAGTTTTGGCATTTCGAATACAAATTATGTAGCAGCTAAGAAGGTAAGCAGGTCTATCTATTTTATAAAGCGGCTCTTTTGAGAGAGTCGCTGACGTGACTTGATGAATTTGTGCCACATTTTTTTTTTTTTTTTGTCTTTATAATTTTAATTATATTATTATTTTATTTTTTTATATTAATTTTTTATTTAATTTTCTAAATTTTATAAAATAGAAAACGTATATCACCGACTGCTTGTTATAATAAACGTCATCTCCCAACCACTATTTAGAATAACGACTACTTATTAAAACGACGTCATTTTATATTAATTATGTCAACTGCTACTAAAAATAGTGCCCAAAAAATGACACTGTTTATTGATTGCTGCTCTTAGTAGCGGTTATTCCCTTAAATGACATCATTTTTTGTTTCTTTAATACCCCGACAATTTGCTAAACATTTGTTGAAAACTTAATGTAGCCGCCGCACAACAAGAAGGAAGAAGTAAGAATTCTTTTTTAAATCCTCTTGCACATAGCAATCAATTTTATTGAAGAATTATTTCACTTTGCAAGTAAGTTAATATTCACATAATATTTTTTCCTTTGAGTAGTAAAAAATAATAAAATTATTCTCTTTGTTACACAAAAAAATTTCATTTATAAACTATACAAACATTAATAATGTATTTTTATTTAATATTTACCATTAATATAATAAGTTGTTAGCTTATTTATGTTGAGATATAATAAACATATTGAAATATATAGATAATTGGAATCCTAGGCCAGTCAATAATACTGTACTTTATGATAAAAAAAAAATCATGTGTCGGATAATATATGGGAGGGTAATGATAGGAGGTAAATTAATGTCTACCCAAATAACATCTCAGGTATATGATCAATGAGAATTGACTGATGCACAAAAAAAAAAAAAAAAAAATTTATAAGTGTGAATTTGGTGTTTTTACCCATCCGGCTATTGTCACACAAACCGATAAAAGTTTCGTGTCTGCCTTATCTAAAAGATGGTGACCGGAGACAAACGCATCTCATTTAAACTGTGGAAAAATGACTATTTCATTGGAGGATGTCCATTTTATATTTGAGTTGTCGATATTAGGAAAACCATTAACTTATCCCTTTTTTAATAGTCCGTTCTCATTTTTAAAGAATGTTTTTAGGTAGGAGTTGTCGCTGAATATCAGGCAGTAAGAAAAAGAATTGACATTTCCTTAGTTCGGCTACAGAATTTTTTTGGTAGATACCCTAAAAATGCAAATAAGGAGGAGGTTGGGCGACACATAAAGGTATGCATTATTTGGTTATGTAGGGCTGTATTATTTCTAACGAGATCAAAAAATACTGTCTACGTTAGGTATATGTACTTTATAGCTAATATAAAAGATTGTGCAACATATGCTTAAGGTGCGACCTTGTTAGGATACTTGTACAAGAAACTGTATCCAACCACTAGGAGATTTAGTAATAACATAAATGATTTTGTTACATTACTACAAATTTGGACGTTCAAGTGACTAGTGATTGGAAGGCCAAACCCTAAGGAACATTCTGATTCTTAGTTACCTAGGGCAAGGGTCTGGGCATATTCTTCTGCTGACCAATATCCTGATAGAAGATTTAATCCCCATCATCATCTACAGTTCTATCGGGGGAGCAAGATAGGCAGCCGACATGGGAGGTGTAGACACCCAAATTTTGCACTTTTATACTAACCCTGACAGGAGGGCAAAATCATCACTTTACCCGACATGCGAAAAGGAAGGTGGACCCCAACACGAAGCCACAACAACAACTTACGGTCAAAGCCGCCACAACAAACAACGAGCATCAGGTTACTTGAGACAAGGCAAACAGCTTACGGTAGTCGAGGGCCTCGCTCCCCGGTGAGCGAGCGGCTGCCCAGCTCGCCGGTGAGCTGGCGGGGGTGTAAGGGGGCAGCGCCCCCTTGAAGCCAAGCACAAAGAGCAGTTTCTATATCAAGTAACATCATTCCGAAATAATACAGCAAAAAATAGTGATTTAAGACTGTGTGACACGAAAATCGAGAAAAGCAAACAGGCCAGCCGTAGATGCATCTGCTGCCAACGACAAGTGGGCTCTTTCGTGGCTCGAGGAGACAACACGACAGCCGAGGATTCGGCACGGACGGCCACAGTAGGCAGCCGCAGATGCACTTGCGGCTGCTCCCAGTCAGCTATACAACGGTCATTTCTACGTCTGAGAAGAAAAAAAGAAAGAAAAATGGCGGAAGGATAGCGCGCGAGAGAGAAAAAGCCTTCGGGCTTGAGCAAAAAAAGTGAGGATTTATCTCCTTTTGGTAAATCTTCACACCATATATTGTATCCTACATTAGATTTGAGTGCTAGTGTGTTATTTCCATCAATATCAAGGCGAAAATTTGGTCTTTCTTTGTGTTGGTGCCTACTTCGTAGATCTATTAGACTTAATATTTTTATTTTGTTTTAGTAGTTAAATCGATAAAAAATCATTTTTTTGTGCCTTTGTTGGGTGGATCTACTGTAGATCCGAAGTTGTTTGGTGCATTGCTGTTTAAATATTTTGATTTTGTGTATTTTGAAGTTAGATCCAATATAGTCGATATATGTTGTAGATCTGTGGATTAGGGATGGTTGGGGAGAATTTATTGCGGATGGAATCTCCTCCTAACCTCCCGATGATATCCTTTTAGTTTATTTTATAGCTTTTACGTATGTAGCGATCGCGATGCGCCTTTATTGTAAATATTGGGCCTTAAAATGATATAGAGCAAAAAATCGGGTTTAAGGCCCCGTAATAGTGAAATATGTGATTGCGGGCGTTTGGGGCTATTTAGACGGCTTACATGCCCACAAATAGCTCCAACGTCATTTTAATACTTGGTTTTCCCTTTTCGACACGGAAAAAGGATTTTGGAATGAAAAGATAAAGATTTTCATAAAATCAATCAAAGTAGGATATTAGATCAATTGTAGACTAAAATAAAATCGAAAGTATCGGATGAGCTCCATTCCTATTTGACAAGAGATTCGAAAACCTTATTTCACAAATGTCATCATTAAAGATTTTGTTATCAAAAAACGAAAACTTAAGAAATGAACTTTTCAAAACGAATCGAATCCTTCGTGCATAGGGTCAACAAGATTTCAGAAGTACATTCGGAAATAAAGCATTCTAAAGATTTTCATAGGCACACACACATACATACGCGCACAACCACACATTTTAGGATTTAAAGAAAAGGAAAGCATTAGGATAGCGGTAACCGTGTTTCACGGAAGTCGGGGGGTGCCTAACACCTTCCCCTCGCTTAAGCAAGCCCCCGAATTCTATGAATCTCGATTTGCGGACTAATTAATTCGGAGTCACATATGAGCCACTGCGATTAAAAAAACAAAATTCGGATGAGTTGGTACATCCATTTCAAATATACCAACTGACGACTCTGGTCAACTGGCTCATCATAAAATCGAATCCCGTCGACACTCAAGTCGACCCTTTTCAAAATCACATCTTAAACCCAAAGGCTAAAAAATTGGAAAGGGTAAATATTATAAAAAAGAAAACGACTTTCCCAGCGTCGATAGGAGGTAGTGTGGCGGCCTTACGAGAGATGGGACGATACTATGACATAATATAATTTTGATTGCAGATTAGCGGGATCAGCTCGTATCCCTTTAATTCACTTTGATATTGTGGAATATCAAATGCCGAACAGGGTTATGAGGCAATATAGATATTTACAAGGCATACCCTTTCCAAGTGAAAATTACACTGAGCTGAGAAAGGCCAAGGAACACAAGTTCGATATTGATGATAATATGGCATTAAGGCGGCCTTATATTGTTCACTAGCACATATATATGGACCATTTTCAAGGGCAGATTCTAGAGGCTTCAGATCGAGACAATAACCATTGAAACATATATGAAGTGGTATAACAAGATTACACATAGACATATTCATAAGTCTCGACCCGAGAGAGATCCTAACACTTCGTATGAGTCTTTATCCATATACAGTCAATATCATCTTGTAAATATGGTGACTATGTTTTATTTATTTAAATTAGCATGTGTGTACTTATAAATGTATTTTTTTTTTAAATTACAGGTTGACTTATTAATGTGTTTATTTTTTAAAATTACAGGTTGAGAGTGCCAAGTCCTTTCTTGAAAAATGCTTCAAGTTCAACTTGCATTCTTAGTATGTTCTAATGAAAGAGGGTTGGAACCATCAGTATATTATCTGTGACTGTGATGTGAAGGGGCATAAAGAGGAGTCTCACGTGGAGGCAGGCTTAGAAAAACCTCTTTCACCAGGGTTACTCGATATTTACATCTCTAGCACCCAAGCTAGTGTACCGTAACCGATGTGAGAAGGTACATCAAATTTCATTGAGCCTGATAAAGTGGCTGAAGCAACTGAGGTTAAGGCCTCATATGGAGATAAGGGCTCTCCAAAAAAGTTACTGTGGGAATACAAGGTGCAATGGATAAACGAAATATGTTCAGCGGATTTGCAGTTTATTTTGACATTTTCCCCAAATTTCATCCTTAAATGTGGTACACGTTGCATTATGAATATTTCTACTGCTTATGCACTGACAACTAGTTGTATGAAACCTGTCATGGATCTGTACATGACACTTCTACGGGATAGACAGGAAAAATACCGAAAAGCAGGGATAAGAATATGAGCCCAATTTGGTTTTATGCCATCTTTCTTCATGCATTTGGGATTAAATTTTTTGTCCATCAGCGAGCATAATCGGGCACATAATTTCTACAGTAGCTATGTTGAACCATCTGTAGGGGCCATTGTATGAGTGCGAATATATTTTCATGCCTCTGTGTGTTATGGTAATCGGCACTTTATTTTGTTAGTTCTTGTGGTGAAGCAATGGAAGATTACTCTGCTTAACCCATTGTATAATGACACTCTTTACATCAAGTTGACTGAAATGTATAAAGATTACATCGATGTAGCGGTACGTGTAAGTTGCTTACTTTCCATGTGTTTTATTTGATTTGATATCTGTATCTCAATCTAGCCCTGTGACGCCCCCAAATCTAGGCTCATACAGCCCAAACTTGAGTCGTCAAAAGACTACAACAAAATTATTACAAGATAGAATAACGTTCAACAATACAGTGTATAATAATACACAACTAAGTCTTCACTATTATTAACACACTATTTTACAACACGTGAAGACTACGATAGCTATCCCTCGGACTCTCACTCCATTCCCCTGCTAGACCCAACTATGTTCTCATCTCCTGTTGAAAAACAATGGAACAAAAGAAAGGGTGAGCTCAAATAGCCCAGTAAAGAATATCATGACTAAGATAATGACGAATAAATTATCATTAGTCTTCAACAGTTGAGTTCTTGATAGAATACAATAGACTACAAGGTTTATATCAAAAACTGCAGTTAAATTCTTAAACAATGTTCAGATCAATAATAGCAGCGGAATGAGCAATATATTAGAAGAATAATGTAGACTATAGTGTCCACTCGCTTCTCTTTTTAGTAAAAATATCATCAACTTTTATCATCTGAAATACCATTAGTCAAGATAATACAAATGCACAGTTCCTGATCATAATCATGCAGATCAACAGTTCATCTTTGCACTACGGGCCAAAGACATTCAATATAACACCAACGGTCATGATTATACCAGATTCAGCCTTTGGTCATAATCATACCAAACAACAGTTCATCTTTGCACTACGGGCCAAAGAGAACATTCACCATGTGCCATAAAAGACACCGAACAGATGTATCGCCTTTAACCTATTATATCGCCTTTAACCTATCATCTGTTCAATAATTATATCGCATCTGTGCCCCCGGCCACAGATATTCACAACAACTTGAATTTGGATGATTAGAATGATATAAATGATGAACAGAAGAAACAGGATAAACAATAAGTATCAGAAGTTTACTTTGTACAGATTCAAATAATGTCCAAATTGTCAACATGATGTGGAGTGAAATTTAAAAATGATATTCAAGATCCACAATTCAGAATAACGGTTACAGTTCAATAGAAAGGTTCACGTAAATAGGATGGTTCAATTAAAATGATGAAGTGCAACTATTATGGAACATATAATATTTTCAGGAATTATAGAAGCAATAGTTCCATAATAAGTTTCGATTTAGGTGTATGAAAGAAAATAATATCCCTTACCGTAGCAGGTTTGATTAACAAAAGGTGAAGGAAATTAATATCCCTTACCATAGTAAGTTTGAATAATGGAAGATGAAAAAGATGGTATCCCTTATGAGTATAAAGGAAAATAATATCACTTACGAATATGAAAGAAAATGATATTATAAACGAATATGCAATAAAAATGTCATGTGATAATTCGTGTAGACAAATTATTTCCACAAGAGACAAATAAGAAATGAATACAAAGTGTAATTCACCAAACATGCGGTAATCTGCGTAGTCAGGTTATTCTCAGAGATTAATAAGGAATGAATACGAAAGGTTATTCACCAACAGGCGATAATCCGCACCGTAAGGTTATTCCCACAATTTAATAAAAATTGAATACGAAAAGTCATTCACCAAACAGGCGATAATCCGCACCGTAAGGTTATTCTCAGAGATTAATAAGGAATGAATACGAAAGGTTATTCACCAACAGGCGGTAATCCGCGCCGTAAGGTTATTCCCATAAATTAATACATGGAAATAAATTTCATATCTTATGAGTAAGAAAGAAACGATATTATTTTCGAGAATCAAATAATGATAATCCTTTACCGTAGTAAGTTTAAATAATAGAATATGAAAGAAGATGATATTCCTTACCGTAGTAAATTTAAGAGTGTGAAAAGAATGATATTCCTTACCTTGATATTGTGAAACAAGTTTATAGCCGAACAAATCATTCCTTGTTTGTAGCAGTAAAGAATCTGATTTTTGAGTCTTCTAGAGTTTTTAAAATCTCTTTATGTTTTTAAAATAATGTTACTCTCGGAAAGATAGACGGCATAGACTCAAGAATCACTCAATTCGGAATTAATATGAATGAGTTATGAATTTTCAAAACTAAGACTGAAAATAGTCACGAAAATCAGAATAGGTTATGGTTTTTAGTATTTTAAGGCATGAAGATGACTTCAGATGACTTTTCTTCCTTCGTCAAACTTATTATGGAACTATTACTTCTATAATTCCTGAAAATATTATATGTTCCATAATAGTTGAATTTCATTATTTCAACTGAACCTTCCTATTTTCTGAACATTTCTATTGAACTGTAATCGTTATTCTGAACTGTGGAGCTTGAATATCATTTTTAAATTTCACTTCACATCATGTTGGCAATTTGGACATTATTTGAATCTGCACAAAGTAAACTTCCGATACTTATTGTTTATCCTGTTCTTCTGTTCATCATTTGTATCACTGTTATTTGTATTAATCATCAAGAATCAAGTTGTTGTGAATATCTGTGGCCGGGGGCACAGATGTGATATAATTGTTGAACAGATGATAGGTTAAAGGCGATATACTAGGTTAAAGGCGATACATCTGTTCGGTGTCTTTTATGGCACGTGGTGAATGTTCTCTTTGGCCCGTTGTGCAAAGATGAACTGTTGGTTGGTATGATTATAACCAAAGGCTGAATCTGATATAATCATGACCGTTGGTGTTATATTGAATGTCTTTGGCCCGTAGTGCAAAGATGAACTGTTGATCTGCATGATTATGACCAGGAACTGTGAAGTTGTATTATCTTGACTAATGGTATTTCAGATGATAAAAGTTGATGATATTTTTACTAAAAAGAGAAGCGAGTGGACATTATAGTCTGCATTATTCTTCTAATAGATTGCTCATTCCGCTGCTATTATTGATCTGAACATTGTTTAAGAATTTAACTACAGTTTTTGATATAAACCTTGTAGTCTATTGTATTCAGAACTCAACTGTTGAAGACTAATGATAATTTATTCGTCATTATCTTAGTCATGATATTTCTTACTGGGCTATTTGAGCTCACCCTTTCTTTTGTTCCATTACAGGAGATGAAAACGTAACAGGGTCTAGCCGGGGAATGGAGTGAGAGTCTGAGGAATAGCTGTCGTAGTCTTCACGTGTTGTAAAATAGTGTGGCAATAATAGTGAAGACTTAGTTGTGTATTATTATACACTGTATTGTTGTACGTTGTGCTTTGTTGTAATAATTTTGTTGTAGTCTTTTGACGACTCAAGTTTGGGCTGTGTGGGCTCAGATTTGGGGGCGTCACAGTTGGTATCAGAGCTTAGGGATATGGTCTTTAATGGAGATCTGGGGTTAGAACTAGGAGGGGAGAGACGAATAGAATCAGTCACTAGTGTGTCATACCTAAATTAGATTTTATTATCTAATAAGTTGATTTGAATATAGGGACATGAAGTCATGAGTCAGTTTGTTTGAACTAACAATTATTTTGTGACCACAGTTAGGTATGACATCTGGAAATCAGGAGGTTAACTATGAAATGACCGAAACAAATGTAGCTGCAAAACAAGAGGCGACGAATAATCTTCTTACATACTCAGAGTTGAATCATTTGCCTAAGGCAAAAATTATGCGTGTTCTATCCAGTAAGGATGAAGGTGAAAGTTCTGCTACAGTCGTTCCAGATCCATTATTAGAAGCAATTAAAGGAAGTAATAAACTTGCGGAAATTATCGCCTTTAATTTACTCACTAATTGGGAGAGTCATATCACCTGGTTATGCTCTATAACAAAGGATCAGAATATATGGACTTTTCATATTAGTCTTTGGGATTTATGGTGTTCCAGCTATGAGTTTCAAGATTATTTAAAAATGATGTTTCTATACTTTTGGGCGTTACAATTTAAAGGAATTCAGGTTAAGTTAGTCACTATCATGGAAACTGCAGTCTATCGAAAATACTATTCTTATAGAAATCATTGGTACGTTACTACTGATGAAGTTGAGGAATCCGAGAAACAGTTCGTTAGAGAATTATTTAGTGGTATTCCCATGGTTGAAATACGTGAAGATCCGAATGAAGTACTCGGGATTCGATTTGACGATAACAGTCAAGAAACCGAAGGAGGTGATAACTGGTAAGTTATTCATAAATTTTCGTGAATTCTACGCTCTGTTAGATACTGGCTCTATCCACTCTCTTATCTCACCTATATGTACTCAACGTTTAAATTTGACTATTGAAAACTTAAATCTTGTCTTATCAGTTGAAACCTCATTGGGAGAAATACCTATTACATTTACTATCTATAAATCTTGCCTAGTTCAAATCAACAACCTCACATTACCTGTTGACCTTATTTCTTTGGAGATGCATGAATTTGATGTGATTTTAGGAATTGATTAGTTGACTACCCATCATGCTAAAATTGATTATTTTCATAAGATTATTAGTTTTCATATTCCTAATCAACATGTCATGCAAATTCAAGCAACTAAACCATTGAAATCTATAACTATTATTTCTAGCCATAAAGTCATTCGTTTATTGAAAAACGGATGTCAAACCTTTTTAGCCCATGTCATTGATTTGAGCAAAAACACGTCAAACTTGAATGATATTCCTATTGTTAATGAGTTCCTGACGTTTTTCCTGAGGAACTTCCTGGCTTATCCCCAAACCGAGAAATTGAATTCTGTATCGATCTTGAACCCGATACTAAGCCCTTTTCCAAAGCCCAACACCAAATGGCTCCCATAGAACGCCAAGAGATGAAAGTTTGATTATTAGATATCGGTATCATTCGTTCTAGTACAAAACTTATATCGAGCGAGGAATGTGAGAAAAGTTCCAAAAACTCAAGAGGAGACTTATTTCAGCTCCTATTCTGACCATACCATCAGGATTAAGAGAATTCGTCATATATAGCGATGCTTCAGGCAAAGGTCTAGGCTGTGTCCTTATGCAACATGGAAAGGTTATAGCCTATGCCTCTCGACAACTCAAAGATTATGAGAAAAATTATCTTACTCATGATCTAGAGTTGGCAGCAATCGTTTTCGCATTGAAGATCTGGAGACAGTACTTACGGAGAAAAGGTGGATATCTATACGGATCATAAAAGTCTCAAGTATTTCTTCACCCAGAAGGAACTCAACATGCGACAACGACGTTGGTTTGAGCTGTTGAAGGATTACGACCACACAATCCAGTATCACCCGGGAAAGGCGAGCGTTGTAGCTGACGCTTTGAGCAGAAGATCTTATACGAGTACAAGTGCACTGCTGACAACACAAAAGTGTATTTTGTACCACTTGCAAAAGATGGAGATAAAGCTAAAGACACCAGGGACCCACTCGAAGATTGCTCACGTGCGAGTAGAACCGACTTTAATCGATAAAATTAAAGCTGCGCAAGCTATCGATCCGGAACTGATAAACATGATAAAGAAAGTACAAGAAGGTGTCATTCCCGAAGCAAGAATCAACGAGAAAGGAATACTTCGAGTCAACTCTCGACTCTGTGTTCCTAACGATCCTGAATTGAAGCATAAAATCATGATGGAGGCACACAACACGCCGTTTGCAATCCACCCAGGAGGTACCAAGATGTATCGAGATCTTCGACATACATTTTGGTGGAACAATATGAAAAGAGAGATTGCAGAGTTTATCTCAAGGTGCCTAACTTGTCAACGTGTCAAGGCAGAGCATCAAGTACCTAAGGGTCCATTACAACCACTTGAGGTTCCCGAATGGAAGTGGGAACACATCAATATGGACTTTGTGACGGGTCTTCCAAAAGTTTCTCAAGACTTAGATGCAATTTGGGTGATCGTAGATAGATTAACCAAATCTGCTCATTTCTTGCCTATACGAGAAAACTTTTCACTTGAACGTCTTGTCGATATGTACATAAATGAGATTGTGAGATTGCATGGCATGCCAGTTTCCATAGTTTCTGATCGAGATCCTAGATTCACTTCACGCTTTTGGATCAGTCTACAAAAAGCTATGGGCACTGAGCTACGATTCAGTTCTGCATACCATCCTCAGACGGACGGACAATCGGAAAGGACGATCCAGACCCTCGAAGATCTTTTAAGACTTTGCGTACTAGATTTCAAAGAAAGTTGGGATAAGTACTTGTCATTGGTGGAATTTTTCTACAACAACAGTTACCAAGCAAGTATAGGTATGGCTCCATTCGAGGCTTTATATGGACGCAAGTGTCGCTCTCCAGTATGTTGGAATGAGGTAGGAGAAGCAAAACTGTTGGAACCCGAGTTGGTACGCTTGACGACCGAAAAGATCCAAATGATCCGACAACGAATACAGACAGCGCAAGAACGACAAAAGAGTTATGCTGATTTTCATCGGAGAGACGAAAGTTTCAACGTCGGAGATCATGTATTCTTACGTGTTTCTCCATGGAAAGGAGTTACGAGATTCGGAAAGAGAGGAAAACTCAACCCTCGATTTATTGGCCCATTTGAAATCCTCGATCGGGTGGGAACTGTAGCTTACAGACTAGCCTTACCACCAAGTATGTCTCGCATCCATAACGTTTTTCACATATCTATGTTACGTAAATATGTGAAGGACCCAAACCACGTCATTGAGTTAGAACCAGACGTTATAGCAGAAGTTTTAACGTATGAGGAGGTACCTGTTAAGATCCTAGATAAGAAGGAGCAGATTCTACGCTCAAAGGTTATACCTCAAGTTAAGGTTTTATGGAGGAACCAAGATATTGAGGAAATGACCTGGGAGCTAGAATCCGAGATGAAATCTAAATATCATTACCTCTTCGAAATGCCAGGTACGTTAATTTCGGGGACGAAATTTCATAAGGAGGGGAGGTTGTAAGACCCCGAATTTTATGAAATATAAAATTTAATTTTTCTTCATATATATTTTTCATGAAACAGTAAGTGGTTAAATTGACGAAATTGAAAGTTAAGGATGTTATGTGCAAATTTTATTTTGACGGACAATATTCGTTTTGTCGGGGAATATTCGTTTTGTCAGGGAATATTCGTGCCGTACGACGGCGCCGAAATAACAAATTATTTGTGGACCCCACAACGGAATATTTGTCGGATATAGAAAACGACAGAAGTAACCTTTTTAAATAAAAATAGTCAACGGTGTTAACTGTTAAAATACCGGTGATAAAAGAATAGTAGCATACGGTAAATTATGGTATTTTCTGTAGCACACGGTACTCTACAGTAGCACACGGTATTGTACAGTGTCTCATATTATTGGTCTGATAATTGACACCGTAACTGTTACGCATCATTTCATCAATAATTGTCACTGCATAATATTTTATATTATCAATTCAATTATTGTTGCTACACAGTATTTTGCATTATTGATTCAATAATTGTCATTACACTGTATTTCGTATCATCGAGTCAATAATTGTTGGTGCACTGTAGTTTAAAATTATTGAATCTAATAATTGTCACAGTAGTAAATACACTATAATTTATATTATTAAATTAATAAAAATATGTAACGTGTTTCTTACATTATTGTGGTAACATTATTTTATATGTTGGACTCACAGGAAGAATAAATAAATAAATAAAAAAATAAAATAATTAATTTTACTATTTGAAATAGTAACGTGAATAGTGACGTGAATAGTAACGTGAATAGTAAGTGAATAGTAAGAAACATGTGGGACCCAGTGTGGGGCCCACACGAAATGTGAGAAATGTGTTTACTGGGAATGGGTTGGTGGAGGCTGCGCAGCAGCCTCTGCTGAATTTTTTTTCTGTTCACCTACCACGCATAGTAACTTCTTTTCTCCTATAAATAGCTTGCTCAGCTGAATAGAAAAATCACACCTAAAACATAGAATTTTTCTATAAGAATTTTATGAGTTTTCTCTAAGAATAGTAAGGTTATTTTGAGAGTTTGAAAGCCAAAAGGAGTGCAGAAATTTTTCAAGTAAGTTTTTTATTAAAAAGTAGTAATTTCATAAATTCCTATATTTCACGGTATTCACAAATCTTCCTTTAGAAGACTCTTCTATTAGAAGATTCATTTTAAAAGCTTTCTTTGGAAGATTTATTTTGGAATATTACTTTAAAAACTATTTTAAAGTTGTTATATTATACTACAAAAATTATGTTAAATATATATAATTTTGATAGTTCATATTATACGAGTTATCATATACTTTGAAATTTATATGTGGTAATTACTAATTTTATTATAAAAATATAGGTTGATCAACCTCATTTAAATCAATATCCAGTCACGTGTTAAGGTAAGGAATACCATTCATTTCAAACTCTTAAATTTACTGTGGTAAGGAATATCATCTTCTTTCATATTCTAACTTACTACGGTAAGGGGTATCACTCTTTTCATCATCATAAATGGATATTATTTTCTTTCTTACTTGAAGGGATTATCATTCTTTGATTCTCTAAAATAATATCGTTTCTTTCTTGTGCCATTTACTTCCATGTATTCAAATTGTGGGAATAACCTTACGGCGCGGTTTACCGCCTGTTGGTGAATAACCTTTTGTATTCATTCCTTATTAATCTTTGAGAATAACCTTACGGTGCGGATTATCGTCTGTTTGGTGAATAACTCTTCGTATTCAAATTGATGGGAATAACCTTACGGCGCGGATTATCGCCTGTTTGGTGAATAACTCTTCGTATTCAAATTGATGGGAATAACCTTACGACGCGGATTACCGCCTGTTGGTGAATAACCCTTTTTATTTGTCTCGTGTGGAAATAATTTGTCTACACGAATTATCACATGACACTTTTATTCCATATTCGTAAGTGATATCATTTTCCTTTATACTCATAAGGGATGCCATCTTTTTCATCTTCCATTATTCAAACTTACTATGGTAAGGGATATTAATTTCCTTCACCTTTTGTTAATCAAACCTGCTACGGTAAGGGATATTATTTTCTTTCATACACCTAAATCGAAACTTATTATGGAACTATTGCTTCTATAATTCCTGAAAATATTATATGTTCCATAATAGTTGAATTTCATTATTTCAACTGAACCTTCCTATTTTCTGAACATTTCTATTGAACTGTAATCGTTATTCTGAACTGTGGAGCTTGAATATCATTTTTAAATTTCACTTCACATCATGTTGGCAATTTGGACATTATTTGAATCTGCACAAAGTAAACTTCCGATACTTATTGTTTATCCTGTTCTTCTGTTCATCATTTGTATCACTGTTATTTGTATTAATCATCAAGAATCAAGTTGTTGTGAATATCTGTGGCCGGGGGCACAGATGTGATATAATTGTTGAACAGATGATAGGTTAAAGGCGATATACTAGGTTAAAGGCGATACATCTGTTCGGTGTCTTTTATGGCACGTGGTGAATGTTCTCTTTGGCCCGTTGTGCAAAGATGAACTGTTGGTTGGTATGATTATAACCAAAGGCTGAATCTGGTATAATCATGACCGTTGGTGTTATATTGAATGTCTTTGGCCCGTAGTGCAAAGATGAACTGTTGATCTGCATGATTATGACCAGGAACTGTGAAGTTGTATTATCTTGACTAATGGTATTTCAGATGATAAAAGTTGATGATATTTTTACTAAAAAGATAAGCGAGTGGACATTATAGTCTGCATTATTCTTCTAATAGATTGCTCATTCCGCTGCTATTATTGATCTGAACATTGTTTAAGAATTTAACTACAGTTTTTGATATAAACCTTGTAGTCTATTGTATTCAGAACTCAACTGTTGAAGACTAATGATAATTTATTCGTCATTATCTTAGTCATGATATTTCTTACTGGGCTATTTGAGCTCACCCTTTCTTTTGTTCCATTACAGGAGATGAAAACGTAACAGGGTCTAGCCGGGGAATGGAGTGAGAGTCTGAGGAATAGCTGTCGTAATCTTCACGTGTTGTAAAATAGTGTGGCAATAATAGTGAAGACTTAGTTGTGTATTATTATACACTGTATTGTTGTACGTTGTGCTTTGTTGTAATAATTTTGTTGTAGTCTTTTGACGACTCAAGTTTGGGCTGTGTGGGCTCAGATTTGGGGGCGTCACACCATTCATTTCAAGATAATGTTTAATCCATACCATTCATTTCATCTTTTAAGATTTCTTTAATTTAAACCATTCATTTAAAGAGCATCTTTAAACTACACAATTCATTTCAAATTATATATTATCTTTAATCTATACCATTCATTTAAGTATCATCTTTTAATCTACATCATCAATTTCAAATTCTATATTATCTTTAATCTATATCATTCATTTTACATCACCTAACTTTATATTATAAACAAATAACTTTATCAATTCAATTATTCAACAATAATTCACACTTATTCATTATTATGACTAATTGTTATAAATACAGTGTAGTTAGCTTTCTGAGTTAGATATCAAATCAATTAATTAATAAAATACAACTGTTTAAATAACATCATAATAGAGAGAACAATAATGCAGAAAGCATGTAAAAGAAGGAATACGTTATTGTGTCATGACAATTATTGATTCAATAATGTGAATTACTGTGCATATGCTACTGTGACAATTATCAATTTAATAATATGAATTATTGTGGATGTGACAATAAAGTCAAATATTGTACGATAACCACTTTATCAGTTCAATAATACGAAACACTGTGCAATGCTGTGTGCTACTATGCAATACCGTGTGCTACTGTGCAATACCGTATGTTACTATTCTTTTACCACCGGATATTTCAACAATTAAAAGTGATAGTACCATTGACCAATTAAAAATTGTTTATGTCATTTTTTATATCCGACAATTATTCTTTGTGGGGTCCACCAATGATTGGTTCGTACGGCGCCGTCGTACGAATATTCCCCGACAGAACGAATATTCCCCGACCAAAAGAATATTGTCCGACATAATATAATTTACACATAACATCTTTAACTTTTAACTTTATCAATTTAACCACTTACTGTTTCATGAAAATATATATGAAGAAAAAAATTTTATATTTCATAAAATTCGGGGTCTTACAAGCCCAATATGTATTGTAGGCTAGACTAGTAACATTCACATTGTGTCTTGGTCATCCAATTGGCTAATGGCAGAAGAAAAAGCCACAACAGTCCACACAGTGACAGAGTGACCGATGCAGGATAATAATTTTGACTGTAGAATTTTTATCTGCAAGTACGTGAACTATTATGTACGGGGCGATATTGACATACGAGAACAAAAATGGCCGGTCCAAGATATTCTCGTGTTTAGATATAGGATTTGTCATGTGTATAATTGTCAAGCGAGAGATCTTCCTACTAGTGTACTATATTCAGAGTGACTAACATGTATGTGCCAAGATTTAAAGTAATGCATTTGTAATACATTTGCCCTTGTAAAGATAATTTTGTTGTACTAGCATTATTCATAGTAGTTTATATTATTGTTGAGCAATGGTTGGTAAAATTGTTGATGGTTAGTGTCAATCTGGCTATGGAATTTATCAATATTAACAAATTATGGTCTATAGCGACAGTTTACATATGATAATATCAAAAAATCCTTTGAAAATATCACTTCCCTTATTTTATAAAGGCCCTTGAGCAGTTACAAGTCATGGGTTGGGATTGCACCCCCTATTTAGCTCTCATGGGGCAGGTTGGGATTAACTAAAATTTTATTTTTAAAAATTTTAACGAATCAAATCAACTTATGTATTAAAGATGTATCAAATTAATTTTTAAAACTTAATCATACTTTAGAACAAATGAAGTGTTACACAATGATTTGGTGAAAGCTTCCTTGAGTCGCTTTTTTAGGGTTTTTGTGACTCTTTGCTTATTTAGTTAGTAGGGTGATCGGTGGTCTTGTTTAGTTGTGTGGGGTTGCATAGTTTTTTTATTTGTTGTGCTGCTTCAGAATGCTATCTTTAGCTAAGATTTTCTGCAAGTAACAAATATCTGTTAATTTACAATGATATCCTCACTCAGATCTTAAAGCAATTAACAAATGTCATTGAACATGTATTCAATTTCATAACCTTGTGTACATTTTTAAAGTCGGATGTATCATTTAACTGCCAATTTCTCTACAAACCTTTCTCACTCAACTATTTTCTTTCTTCAGCTATCAGTGTTATGAATTTGGTCATGTGTTGGTTGCCTAATCTCAGCTTGGTAAATGGTAATTGTAATTATTGTGCTGGTTTGATGTTTTGTCGATTTATTATTATTATGTTTTGTAGGAACCTAAAACATAAATGAAACTCAAAACTTAGGGATGTAGCGAGTGATTGATTCACAAACGGATGAATATTATGTTTTCTTTTTCTTTTTTGTAATTAATATTGTCATAGCAAAATGATATTATTATAATAATAAATAAAACGTAAAAGTTTTCTGGTAATTTCAATCCCTCTCTCGTTAGGATGTAATAAAGTGGAAATGCAGATGCTAAAATCCCTTAAACTAAGTACAGGACACGTATAGTTGTAAATAGTGTATGAAATATTTGATATTCGCTCTAAATATTTGTATTTGTGTTTGTGTCAAAGCGAATACTATTTATATCCGTGTCAAAGTGGATATTATACGTATTTGTATCTGTATCTGTTAATATTTTTATCCATAATAGCAATATATACACACAAACACACACACACACATACATCTACATGTATAAATCTCTCAATTAATTTTGATTTACAATACAAAAAAATATTAACATTAATTAATTATACATCTTTTATGGCTATTTTATGATATACGATATAAAAAAAATTACATATGAATATAATATCTAGTTTTGTTATTTTATTTGGTTGATTGTACATCATGTTTTATTAAGTAAATATTTTTTTGATTATTAGTTCAACATTAAACAAGAATTCAAAAAAAATTGAAACTTTTAAAGTTATATTTTGAATGAATGTGAATACGGATATTTTATATATTTTATTCATATTATATTTTACAAAACAAATACAGATAATATTTGTATTTGAATATTATCCATTGAATAAGAATACAAATATTTGATGTTGTATATCCGTCGAATAAAAATATTAAATTTTGTTTTTGGACAAATACGAATATACCTGTATTTGTTTCTAAAATATGTGTTTTCCGCCTCAATGACACTCTTTATTGACAACTTCACTTCTAAAAATATCCGTTTACAACCTGACACCTTTTATATTGACAATTTCACTTCCAAAAGATGGGAATAGATTTGTCCATCAGCTTTCCTAATCTCGTGAGCTTCACTTCTCAAAGTGAAGTTATTTGGGAGGCTTCCTTCAAAATCCCACAAAGTGATGTTTCCATCCAATTACCCACCCAATTGGTATTCAAATTCGAGAAGCAAAAACTAGAAACAATTAGATGAATCATAAACTTGGGAAATTTTGCTCATGGTTTAGGCCATAGATTAAATTCATCTTTCTACCAAACAATAACATCATTACAAAATTAATGACTAGGGATTATAGTGGTATGATGTTGGTTAATGGTCAACAAATGTTAATAATTCAAATCCACCTCTATATATTTCTGCCCATTCAATTTCAAGTATGCTAAATATGGATAAAACACTTGTATGGTGTATAATATATTGACTGGATTTTGATTCCATGTGTTGAAATGTTTTACGCTTTTGGGACTCATCACTGTTCGATCCCCTTCAACTCTCAAGATTTGAAGGAAAACATTTGAACAGTTTGATCATTATAAGAGTTGGAAATATATATATATATATATATATAATTTTATTAATAATTAAAATAAATAAATCATGCCAAGTTAGGAACTGGCATGCATGCTGAGTTCTTTTATTGTCAGTCTGATTCAAAGCTATGGTCAAAAAACTCCTCCACGTCCGTCTTTATTGTCGTTTTGCAAAATTTGCTTGCTAAAAAGCATGTAAAAATATGATACTAGTGCTCCTTCTGATAATTGACTATTGACTTTGTCAACTGAAAATAGAGAAGAAAAAGAACCGGGGAGGGGGCATCAATGGAGCTGCAGGAAGTAGCTAAACTAGATAGGGATTTAAGACCCTTTTAATGTTTTTGTAACTTGAGCTATTAGCTTTTAAAAATTACAATTTACAAAGGCTTTCCCTTATCCATTAAAAGAATTTATGATGTCACGTCAAATTTCATCTCAATTTCTTTTTTCTGATTTATTCTTAGTTAATTCATCTTTCAATTTTTATTTTTTTTTAAACATTTTTTCCTTTGTCTGTTGATCTTGAAAATTGATATTTTCACAAATAAAATTATATTTTTGTAAGATTCCTCTTACGTAAATAATAAATAACACTGTGAGTTCATACAGTAATTGATACATACGTCTAGGAGTAAGTCACCATTATCAAAAACATATACAGATTGAACTTTTGAATTTAGTAGCTACAAATGCTCGTTGTTAAAGTTTTCTAAAGGTAGGACTCATATGGGCATCTATTCCAATTTTAACGTGATCAACAAGGTGTTTAGAGATTTATTTTTCGCATGACCACCAGACAAATCTCTTCATTTCTGGAGATTGAATTCATAAACCAGTCAGATATAAAGTCTATTTTGATTTTTTTTTATCCCCAAAAATCTAAAGTTTTCTGGTAATGTCAATCCCTCTCTCGTTAGGAGGTAATAAAGTGGAAATGCAGATGCTAAAATCCCTTAAACTAAGTACAGGACACGTATAGTTGTAAATAGAGTATGAAATATATATTCCATTTTCGCTCTGAATATTCGTATTTGTGTTTGTGTCAAAGCGCATGTTATTTACATCCGTGTTAAAGTGAATATATACGTATTTATATCTGTATCTGTTAATATCTTTATCCATAATATCAATATAAATATATATATATACACACACACACACACACATACATCTACATGTATAAATCTCTCAATTAATTTTGATTTACAATACAAAAAAATATTAACATAAATTAATTATACATCTTTTATGGCTATTTTATGATATACGATATAAAAAAATTACATATGAATATAATATCTAGTTTTGTTGTTTTATTTGGTTGATTGTACATCATTTTTTATTAAGTAAATATTTTTTTGATTATTAGTTCAACATCATACAAGAATTCAAAAAAAATTGAAACTTTTAAAGTTATATTTTGAATGAATGCGAATATGAATATTTTATATATTTTATTTATATTAGATTTTACAAAACGAAAACGGATAATATTTATATTTGAATATTATTCATTGAATAAGAATACAAATATTTGATGTTGTATATCCGTCGAGTAAAAATATTAAATTTTATTTTTGAACGAATACGAATATACCTGTATTTGTTTCTAAAATACGTGTTTTTCGCCTCAATGACGCCCTTTATTGACAACTTCACTTCTAAAAATATCCATTTACAACCTCAGTGACACCTTTTATATTGACAACTCCACTTCCAAAAGAAGGGAATAGATTTGTCCATCAGCTTTCCTAATCTCGTGAGCTTCACTTCTTAAGCTAAACTAGATAGGGATTTGAGACCCTTTTAATGTTTTTGTAACTTGAGCTATTAGCTTTTAAAAATTACAATTTACAAAGGCTTTCCCTTATCCATTAAAAGAATTTATGATGTCACCTCAAATTTCATCTCTATTTTTTTTTTCTGATTTATTCTTAGTCAATTCATCTTCCTATTTTATTTTATTTTTGTTTAAACATTTTTTCTTTTGTCAGTTGATCTTGAAAATTGATATTTTTACAAAAAAAATTATATTTCTACGATACTCTCTTTATATAAATAATAAATAACACCCAAATTCATGTGAGTTCATACAGTAATTTATACGTCTAGGAGTAAGTCACCATTATCAAAAACATATACAGATTGAACTTTTGAATTTAGTATCTACAAATGCTCATTGTTAAAGTTTTCTAAAGGTAGGACTCATATGGGCATCTATTCCAATTTTAATGTGATCAACAAGGTGTTTAGAGATTTATTTTTTGTATGACCACCAGACAAAATTCTTCATTTCTGGAGATTGAATTCATAAACCAGTCAGATATAAAGTCTATTTTGATTTTTTTTTATCCCCCAAAATCTCAAGTAGAAGAATATTGACTTTCCTTCCACAGTCATAAAAGTTCATTAATGAAGGATGCACGAACTGTTAGCTCCCCTCGGTACGAGGCTGAGATTGAAAATGAACTCGGCTCGAAATTCAATTCGAGATGACTTGAAAAAATCGAGCGACACTCGGATTCCATGCATCAATAAATTAAATTTAAATTTATTTTAATACTTGGCTACTTGTATGAATTCATTGTAAGCGTTCATTCATTTAAAATATCTTTTTTTTTTTACTTTATTAATTCATACTCGATACAAATTTATTGATCTTTACTCATATACAATATTGAATATACTTGATTTATTTATTATCTAGTATTCAACAATTTAATTATCCAACGTATTTTGAAAAGTGAAATGTATTTTCATGTTTTCTATACATATTTATTAATTGATTATCATCTCATTAACTTTTTTTACAAGGTTCGAGATTTCTTTTGGGAAGGTTAAATTTAAATTATTCCAAATAGTTCACTGAATTAATTTTATCTAAATTATTATAATATAAATGATTCAGTTCTAATCCGAATATATCTCAAATGCTCGTGAGTAGTTCGACTAAAAAACGAGTCGAGTTGAACTTAAATACATTAAAATGAGTCAAATTTAAATGGAAGATTTACATTTCGTAGTACATTTTTAGAAAAAAATACAATAAAAGTGCATCTAAAAAATATTTACAGAATTAATACATTTTTAATATTTAATTTTCAAAGTAGTACATTGTTAGCCGTGTCAGAAAGATTTCAACGCAGCTGCGTGAGTTGTGAAGCAGCTGGGTCAAAATGCGAGTTGAGGTAACCAAACACTAGTATAGAGGTAACAAAACACTATTATGGAGGTAACCAAACATTATTATGGAGGTAACCAAACACTATTATGGTATTTTTTAGTCGCAGCTGCGTGATATGTGAAGCAGCTGTGTCAGAAGATTTCAACGCAGCTGCGTGAGTTGTGAAGCAGGTGCGTCAAAAGGCGAGTTGAGGTAACCAAACACTAGTATGGAAGTAACCAAACACTATTATGGTGATTTTTTAGACGCAGCTGCGTGATATGTGAAGCAGCTGTGTCAGAAGATTTCAATGCAGCTGCATGAGTTGTGAAACAGCTGCGTCAAAAGGCGAGTTGAGGTAACCAAATACTATTATGGAGGTAACCAAATACTATTATGGAGGTAATCAAAATATTTTTTTGATTTTGGGACAAAAGATTTCAACGCAGCTGCGTGAGTAGTGAAGCAGCTGCGTCAAAATGTGCACTCTTTTTGTAATTATTTTATGAATGCACTAATTTTATAATTTTTTCTTAATTGTTGTATATTACTGTAAAGAACCCAATTTAAATATAAATAAAGACTACAAAATTTATCCGAATTCGTAACTTCAAAAAGTTTCAATTATAATCTGAGTAAAATATAATCCGTCTAGTTTTGATTATTGACCAGCCAGACACAGGCCCAAAATGAGACGGACCTCAGCTATATATTGAATTTTTCTCAACTGGTGTAACTTTTATACCTTCTTTAGTCTTTGGCAGAATGTCACCAATCAATGCGTAGGTAAGAGGTCTCAACCACATGTTTCTTTATCTAAATAATCTACTTAAAGCCAATTTTGGACCCAAATAAAAAATATATATATATATATATATATTAATAGATGCAAACTATATATATATACACACACACGGCAAATGCTTGTTATACTATTATTCGGGCAAGTATATTACTTGTCATAAGAGAAATGGGCGGTGCTAATTTTTTGTCGAAAAAAAATGTTATCCACTATTAATACTAGTAAAAAGTTTAAATATTTTAAATTTGAATCACTCATTTCTCTTATACATTATTAGATATGTATTTATCTAAATAGTATCGTAACAAACATCTATTCGTGTGTGTGTATATATATATATATAATCCACAATCAACATTAACTATAGTCAACCGCCTGTCTAACAATTTAACATAGTGTTGACTACAGCCAACGGTGACCATAGATCTTTTCCCATTTATATGTTATATATTTATATAAAATAAGTATAAATGTATAATATTTAAATATTATATTTATTTTAATTATTAAAAAATAAAATATAATATTTTTTAATATTTAAAATAAATATAATATTTAATTTTATATTTAGATGTCCATTTACATATGCTGTATAGGAGAATTGCAGAGTTAGTTTCCACCTCCTAGTTATATTGTTGTTATTAATCATTGATCAAAGATAAACAATAGAATAAACATTATTATAATAATTCTAGCAACCAGACCGTGTCTGGGCTGGCAAGAAAAATGCACCTCTCTAGGCAAGAACTCATAGTTTTTCATCTTCATGACTAAACACTATCAAATTTTATTCCTGTGACTGGAAAAAAATGGCCACAAAGCTTGTCCAGCCTCCAATCCCTTCTTCCCAAGTGGTCCCTACAATACCCATTATCACAAAGATGATGAGAACTCACAGAGCATTCTCAGCCACACATCCAAGTATCAAGAAGAACACTGTAATTGGGCAATACCCAAATGGGTTTAGACTCATTTCCGCCATTAAAGTTGCAGAGCAAAGCTCTGGTGTAGTAGGAGACGATGAAGAAACAAAAGAAGAACCATCAGAGTATAATAAGACAATTGCCCAAGTCAAGGCAGAGCTTTATGAGGCATTACAAGGTACAGTTCTTCACTTTGAGCTCCCCTGTTTTTTAAATTCTTGCCATGAATTTTGTGAATAAGATTGATATAAAGGATTATAGATTGATGGGTGTTTTTCAAATTGTTGAAAAGGGACTAATAGAGGAATTTTCGGAGTCCCCACTGCAAAGAAATCTGAGATTGAAGATTTTGTCAAGCTTCTAGAATCACAAAATCCGACTCCAGATCCAACTCTGCATCTGGAGAAGGTGCAGAAATTTGTTTTTTTTAAAACTATATATATATATACATACACATATATGGTAATTATGGGCTCAAACAATTCTTTTTCTATAACTGGAAAGGTGGATGGATGCTGGAAACTTGTTTATAGTACAATCAGGATTCTTGGATCGAAGAGAACAAAGCTGGGACTGCGAGATTTCATCAGTTTGGCAGATTTTCTCCAGACTATTGATGTTGCTGAGGTACTTTCCAATCTCACTCCATTACTAATTTAATGGAAATGAAAAGGATTATTTAAATAAGTTCTTAAAGTTTCACAAGGACATGAATCTGGCTTTAATCATCAAGGGAAGAAGTATATAAATTAGAAATGATTGTGATGGTGTAGATTCACTTCTGTATCTATCTTTTATATAAAGGCGAAAAATGCTTTGCAATTCCCTGAAAAGATGCAATGACTTCATATTATAGGTCCACACTTTTAGAAAGGGATCATAAAAATGACACAAAATAACCATCACTTTAACTTGGGCAAGATCTTGCACCTCTATAAAATGCCAAAAAAATTAATAATTAGAGTAATGTCCAATCACATTGATTTTTTATTTTTATATTTATTTGTTCTTGGTTTTAAAATATATAAGAATCTGTATATAGATCTTGTCTATATATCTCACTAAGTTTGGACCTCTATTATGATCTAAAAATGGAGGGTAAAGCAGTTAATGTGATCAAGTTCAATGCCAGAGGCCTGAATTTGTTGAATGGCAAATTAACAATTGAAGCCTCCTTCAAGGTTGCATCCAAATCAGTTAAGGCTCGGATCTATATTTATCTTTTCATAAAATTAGTATAAGTTTTCTTATCTCTAGAAACTAGTAGTATTATGAATGACATTTTTCCTGTTTGAAATTCTACACAGAGAGTTGATATTACTTACAGAAACTCAACAATTACTCCTGACCAGGTAGGTACCTAAAACTACAGAACACCCTTCTGAGGATTTGCCCAGAGGGAAAGAAACACCCGAATACTTCAAAGTTTCAAGCTAATTTCTGTTGTTTTTTCATTTATGTTTTGGTAACCAACAGTTGATGAATCTGTTTCGGAAGAATTATGATATTTTGCTCGGAATCTTCAACCCAGAGGGCTGGCTCGAGATCACGTGATCCTTCTAATCTTCTTCTTGTAGTTTTCCATTATTATTTCAGGCATTGGAGTGATTCCTTAGTTTCTTTATCTGTCCATCACAGGTATGTTGATGATACATTGAGAATAGGGAGGGATGATAAAGGCAATATCTTCATATTAGAGAGATCAGAAGAGGAAAGTCTGAGGATTTATTCACCGGACAAATTTTAGAAATTTTGACTTCCATTAATGGAGTTCTCATAGGATTCCAATTCATAATTAAGCCCATAATGTTCTACTAGGCATTATAATGCAGAAACAATACTTGAATGTAAGCATTTGAGCTTGACTCCAACAGTCTTTACATTTGGAGACGGTGTGATTACCATTTTCATTCTCAACTTGTAACCAACCTTACTGCGGCAAATTATGTCCATTTCCAATGTTTAGTTGTATCAGCAACTCTAGAAGTGTTTTTTTTTTCAGTCTCCCCACAGGTCCATCCCCCAGATCTTTCCAAAGAAATGGCAAGGTTTTTCTCCCAATACTACAACAGTGAATTCTTGAGCTTGAGCAAATAACTGTAGACAGAAGTTTTAAACATTAGTTGTAACTTATATATTGAGAAATATGCTAAACACATTGGTCCTAAAAGGTATTACAAAAATAACGACGTCTATTTCCAAGCTAAGGGCCACAACCAATCAACTAATGATATGCAGCCAAAAAACTCAATTTTTAAAACTACATATGATCTTCAAATTCTGGAAAATAACAAGAAGCAATTTGCATTTTACTCCTACAAATTAAGACTCGTGGTTGAGAAAGCCGAGTAGAATCAAGCCAATTATGAACAGTTAGCAGGACTTTCTATGCATAAGCCAAAAAATAGAGTTCATGCAATAGCAAAAAAAAAGGGTGATTTAGCTTATTCCAAAGATTAAAAAAACACAGAGAATCACTGTAACACCCCCTTCCCGACCAGTGGAAAGGGAGGCTACGCACGAACGAATTCTAAACAGAATGTCAAAACAAAAAGGAAACTCTCATCACATTTGCCCTTGAATCCCCTTGTAAACCTGCCGGAAGAAAAACACAGCATGAGTCAAACGCCCAGTACGGATAAAGAGTGCAGAAATAAGAACTGAAATTGAATAACAAAATTAAATGAACCAAACTGAGATTAACAAAATCAACTGAACTGAATAACAAAATCTACTAAACTGAACTGATCTACTGAACTGAATTGATCCACTGAACAACATAAAATGCTGAATTCAATGGTTGTGTTTATTTCATACCGAGTTCAGAACAAAATAGAAATATAACTTGTCACAAAGACAAGTCAAAATACTGCCACACAGGCAGGCACACATTGGACTGCAGATCCAAATGCATGCAAAATCGGAAGGTGTGCTCGGCACAAACAACACCAAACCGCAGAACAGAACAGAACAAATAGCTAGGGTCGACCCATACGCCTCCCACAACAAAACACCAATTGGCCAACTCCCATCGGAGCACACAAAATGGAGACGCCGTGGACTAATCACACTGCCACGGAAGTGTCATGCCTCGGTGCCAAGAGGACATGTCTGTGGTACCCCCACAGGTGGTTATAGCTCAAGTATACCCTACGGTACTTTCTAACAAAAATATCATGTCACAACGAATGCGACACAATATCACAAAAGGGGTTCTAATACGCACATGCTAAACCGAAACAAATCGACACAAAGTCTCCCAATTATACTTGCATGTACGTTTCTACAGAATCAAAATAAATACTAGACATGCTTAAGAGTACAAGATAAGTTGTGAATATTTAAAATCAAACAAAACTATCATATGCATTTGACTATGAACAATATATCGAAAAATATCCAAATTCTAATGAAGAACAAAACAAACAAATTAAAATCAAAGGAATATTGCTGAAGGAGTACGGAATCCGTACCTGGAATACGCAATGAAATTCCCAAAATTATATTGCGAAACTGACTCGTTAAATTCCCTCCATCGGAACTAATTAAACAAAATAAAGGAATAAATAAATAAATAGTTAATCAATTGATTAAGTTTTACACATTTTCTATCTCTTAGGCGAATCTGAAATCCTTTCGTTCTAAACAAAATTCTACCTAAAGTTATACATACATAAATATTTTAATCATGGTAACGTATATATTAATAAATAATTGTATTCTTGTTCCTTCTGAAATACATATAAGTATATTTACAAAAATATTCTATGCATTTTTAATTATGTTACAAACAAATATTATTATTATTATTATTATTATTATATTATTATTATTATTATATTATTGTTATTATTATTATACCAAAACTCTAAAGTTACAAAAATAATAATTTAATATTCCAAAATGCTAATTACTAACAAAGATATACTAAAATATATAAACTAACAAACTAAATAGCATACAAAAATTAAAACTACAAAATTAAAACTACAAAATTAAAACGAATACAGAAAATTAAATAATTACACAAAGAAAGAAAAAGAGACATACCCGAAATTATGAGGTTCGCAGCCCGCCCACGTCCTCGACACCAAAAATTTTAACTAGGGAGGTCCTTACTAAAAAGGCCCTCACACAAAAAGGTTTCCTCAAATTGGGTAAAACCTTAATGTTTAGGTATTAAAATGGGAAGGGGGTAGGCTCCTATATATAACTAAGGAAAGGGAGGATGGCTTTCAAAGTTAGCGATGTGGGACAAAAATGAAAAAGGAACCGGGTATTACAATCACCATGTAAATTTCAAGTAAACATTTGCAGTAATCACAATGTCTGGCTCCTAGACAAACCATCAACTGATATCTTCTTAACAAACCCACACTGTCCTAAACTTTACAAATTTTTCAGTCGCACAATCATGGTTATCCCAGGTCCTTGTTGCTGCCTGGGGAAGATAAAGCTTACACCAAAGCTAGTTCTCAAAGACAGTCCAAAATTCTACTCGTCTTCAATTTTCGTGAGTTAAGTAACTCACAAACTGAAATCAGATAAATAAAGATGAATCTGTAGAATTCGAAGGACAGTGTATACGATCTTACAAATGTTTCATTATATAGACGAAGAGTGCGTAAGATTCCTCTTATTAATGCACGTACTGCCAGCGTAGAAACATTGTAACATAGGAAGCACTACAAACACAGCAGTCATTTCTCAATTCCTTCATCTCACCCCTGAATACTTCTATTGCACCTACAGAAAAGGGTCATCAGAAAAAGGTCGGCAATAAAACTGTTCAATGTGATATACAGAGTTTATAACGATGACTTTGGATAATCTTCTAAAGCTTGATCTGCCAGACATTATCTGGGGAATCACAGATTGTTTTGTTGGTTGCATAAACTGGTTATTTATATTCAAAAGTTTTCTCTAGTTCCATCGAGTTTGGAGTTACAGAAACAGATACAAGTAGGGGTACATATGGATTGAATGGGATTCTCATTCCTTTATTCCATGTGGATTATGTTGAGCTTGAAGTACTAAAGATTTTGGTCTAACAATATAGTGCGGATTCAGTACCCTTTAGAATTGATCCTAAACTCAATATTTGTATGTAAGAAAGAGAGTTTTTCCAAATTTAATGTTTTGGGGCTAATTTTTCCAATTATCAATTAACAAAGATTCATGAAAGGCATGTTAATTGCAAGGGACTAATAATTGATAAAGCAGGACAAGTGATCCCCCTTCAATCAATGTTATAACTTCTTCTGATGCATCACGTGCATAATATTATTTATGCATGTAATCAAATTAATTTTATACTGGCAAAATTTTGGTACCCAGGGGAGATGAATAAACATGGGGACCATTAGATTACTTCCAATATTTATGTGCACCAAAACAGAAGGGATGTTTGAGACCTCAAAACATGCTTTCCTTTCAATCAAACACTAATGGACAAATTACTCTAGAAAAGTTTTAGGATGTTGCTTCAGCAGCCAAGGCCGGCTATCCGCTAATATGAATCCAAAGACGATAGTTTCGAACTAGTCAAAGTTTTATTCGAGACATGGTCTATTCTACTGTAGTGTAAACATACTCTTACATAACATGCTTTCTTAAGTAGTGCAGATGGTACGTTTACCAATTTTTTAAAGTCATCATATCACGCATGAATTAACATGCCAACACGGCACTAATGATAAAGCACAGTATACGACTTGCATGATTTAAGAGATAAACATGGTTGATTTGGTTGGTCTGATTGAGTTGGTTGGACGATAGTTTGGAACTAGTCAAAGTTGTAACCGGGACATGGTCTATTCTACTGTAGTGTAAAAGCATATTCTTACATAATGCAATTTCAAAAGGAGTATTTGAAGGCGGGGACAACCTTGTTGCCTATCCCTATTCATCTTACAGCAGCATAAAAAAATTATGAAAATTAGCAGCAGCAAAAGTAGTACGTATATCAAATTTGTAAAAGTCATCATATCACGCTTGAATGAACACGGCACTAATGATAAAGCACGGTATCCAACCTGCATCAACTATATGATTTAAGAGATAAACACGGTTGATTTGGTTGGTCTGGTTGAGTTGGTTGGTCCCATGTGGGAAGTGCTTGGCACGGGATTGTCTTATTTAGAATCAAAGGCAAAAATATTAAACACAACCAATGACTATCAAATAAGAAAAAAAATTAAAACTAAAAACTGACTGAATAAATAATTATACCGCCTCAACACGCACTAAAGCATACAGAAAGAAAATCACTTACACTAGTCATATACAAGTGAACCAGCCAGGACCTTGTACTTGTGAATTTAATTTTTTTTTTTTCTAAGCAACTTAGTGTAATTTTAACCAAAAGTCGATGTAACTTCCATATTGAATTTCACTTTTCAATTGCAAAGGGAAGACTAATGACCGTACTAAGAGTACTAAGAAGCAAGAGAACTCAAGCATGGTCCTTTCCTACGGATTTGTTGAATGATCTTAACTAATTACGCTTTTAGGATTTTAACCACAAACACATAATTGAATCAGAAAGATTTCTAGTTAAAACTATGTTAGGCAATGCCAAGCACCAAAATATACATTAGTTCAATGACAATACTACCACTCCATTAACAACTTGAAAACACAGAGTTCTTTTTTTTCATTTTAGTAAGAAAAAAATGAACTGAGAATTTGAAGCTACAGGGTATGAACAAGTTCTCTGGAGTTTTCAACTATGATTCATGGACAGCTTGCAAACCTAGAAGAAGATTTCAAGTACAAATTGCTCAGTAAAAGTCTGTGTGAAACTTGATAACCCATAAAATTATTACCAATAAGCATAACAAAGCACAATCACACAGGAATAAATTATTTGGAGTAAATTATTTCAATCTTCCTTCAACTGCTGACTGTCTTACTACAGAAGGTTTCAAATACCATTAATTCCCAACTCAACAATTATATTTAACATCATCCAAACAATACAGTAACAAACACTTCAGTATAACAGTGGAATAAGAATATGAATTATGCATCAAATAAAAATTAACCCACAAAAAATTGCACTTCCATTACAAGCCTTCCGAGTAAGAACTCATTGAGCTAAGATCATTATCTTAAATAGCCAAAACATCAAATTCGTTTCCATTTAAACAAAATTACCAAAAACATAAGCATTGTATGCCAAATTTAACCAACCTAACAACTGAAAAAATGCATACCATCTACCGCTGGATATTAAGCATGGCCTTTGCTTCACTCTGCTCCTCCAACAAATCCTTGCTTGTATACTTACTCCAAAGCTCCAGCTTCTTCTTCTCCACCACCATCCTCTCTATCTCCTTCTCATCCAGCAATGGTACGTGCACCATAAACTCCTTCTCACCCTTCTCCTTGTCCTTCTCCTCCTTCTCCCTCCTCTCCTCCTCAACTATATCCTCCTCCTCATACAGAATCTTTGCCGCCACTCCCATCTCCCCGTTCTTCACTGCCCTCTTTGCTTCCCTCTTAATTTCCTCCATCTCTTCCCATTCATAAACCTTCTCCTCCCTCATTTTGATCTCTGCCGGCCCCTCTAATTTCTCCAAAATCCCATCTTCATCATCCCTATAACCATAATAACTGGCATCAATCCTCTTATATATATCATATCTCGTTCTCCTCTTTCTCAACTCCGGTGGCTTTTCAAACAACTCTCTCACACCTGGCAACTACTTCGCCGCCCCAGAATACCGATACCCCGGGCCAAGGCCACTAGGGTTTGGGACATCAACAATATTCCCATCCAAATCTGTCATTTTAGCCGAATGTTTCTGTAAGGAAAGGGAGGAAATGCAGTCGATCAGAATTAGAGTTAGTTTGTTCAGCAAAGCAAGGGTAGTAGAGTCCTTGTATTTTCTTTAGTCCGGGTATTATTGTCTTTGTATCATAAATTCTATTATTCTTCAATCAGTTAGGCGTGTAACGAAGCATAGCTTCCGGAAGGCTTCTACTAGAATGCTTACCGGCTTACTGCAAGGATATATGTAATAGATCGGTAACATAATAGAGGATGATTTGAATGAGTAAAGATTTTTTTTGTCTAATTTTCTGATTCTCTTTATTCTTTTCCATTTTTATCTCCCTCAATTCTGTTTCTTCTGTATTTTCTCTCATTTTTGCACTACTTCACTGAAATTCCCTTATTGTGCTGATTCAGTAATTGAACTGGATCCTACCAATTCATTACAATTGGTATCAGAGCAATTCCGATCCCAGGAAAATCGCAATCGAGAATCAAAATTCTAAAAACCTAGGAAACAACATTGAAAATTTTCGAGAAACCATGAAGGAGCTGCAGATTTCTATGGATGCAAAATTTGAGCAGTTCATAAAGAAAATCAAATTGCTCATAATTGCCAGGGCACCTGATTTTAGCACAGCATCAAAATCTAAACCAGAGTATCATCGTAGAGTGCTAATTTATGGTGCTACCCAAAAGGATGACTGCCTATGTATAGCAACAGAGTCCATGGGGCCAGAGTATGCTGAAAATGATAATCTAGATAATGTGGATCTGGATGTTAAAGAGGAAGTGAGCCAGCAAACACAATTACAGAAGCAATCAAACGGTGGTTCGAGTGTTTCTAAGACTGAAGACCATGGGGAATTTTTGGCAGAAATTGAAGTCCCAAGCCCACTCGTCAATCAAGTTTGCGTTGAATCAATGCAGGAAGAGGTAATTTCCGTTCCAAAATATGAATTCTCTTCTTCTAATTTGGCAGCAAACACTAGGGAAGGGGTGTTCTTTGAAAATAAAATGGAAATTGGTGTTGCGGGAAAAGTGTTTGATGAAATGCCTAGGCAAGTTCTAAATTCTGGCTATACCGAGGAGGGTAGTGTGTATGTTATAATGAATCAATGTCCGCCAAAGTATGATGATAGTGGAGGTAGGAAGGTGTTGATAACTGGTTATACTCAAGAGGAGGATTGCTTCTATTTTGAAGATACTACTCGAAAAGCAAAGGCTTTAACTGATGCTGTTCAGGTAACCCCAGAAATAAAGTTGGTTCCTGTTAAGAAAGTTACCAGAATGATAAATAGGAAAGTTGTGAGAAAGAAAACTCCATCCTCAACTAAAGCTGTTTTGAGTGATACTCCTAAATCAAGGGATACTAGAAAATAGAAGGTTGAAGAATCCTCAAAGGAGGTTGAAGATGAAATCTGTCGACGCCGGGATTTTCGTTCGTCTCGCTTTTTTATTATTAAAAATGTCCCTTTCCAATTTTAGCCTTTTGAATTAAATGTGATTTTGAAAAGGGTCGGCTTTAATGTCGACGGGTTTTGAAAGATCGATTTTTTATGAGCCAATTGACCAGAGTCGCCAGTTGGTATATTTGAAATGGATGTACCAACTCATCCGAATTTTGTTTTCATAATCGTGATGGCTCATATGTGACTCCGATTCAATTGGTCCGCAAACCGAGATTCATAGAGTTCGGGGGCTTGCTTAAGCGAGGGGAAGGTGTTAGGCACCCCCCGACTTCCGTGAAACACGGTTACCGCAATCTTGATATTTTCCTATCCTTTTAAATCCTAAAATGTGTGAGTTGCGTGTGTGTGCGTGTGTGCCTAGGTGAATGCTTGTGGTGAATTTTGTTTTGGATTTTTTGTTTTGTATGGCAAATGTGCTTTAACTGAAAAGCGTTTTAACGTCTTTTGACCCAAATGACGAGGCTTCGTTTTAAAATAAATATTGATTTTAATTTCGAACCGATGAGGGTTTTTATTTAGATGTCATTTTTAGAAGATAGTTTTTTAAACTTTTGTCAAATAGGTATCGAGACTATACATTGTCCTCTAATTAACAAATTAAATAACATGAAGGCAACTTTTAGAACTCTTTTCACCCTATGTACAAAGTTTAATTAAAACGTTCATTTATTTTACGAAATCATTTTTTTGTGACATTTTTTTAAAACCAACTAAAACCTTTTCATCAAATAAAGATCTAAGTTCGCCAAAACTCTTTACTTTTTAAACCTCGTGAATCTAATATCCTAATTTGATCACTTTTACAAAATCTTCATTATTTGCCTTATTTTGAAAATCATTGTTGTGTTGTAAATTAAAACAAGCATTCCAAAACGTGTCGGGGCTATCCACGGGCATGTAAGCCATCCAGACAACCCCAAACACCCACAATCACATATTTTATTATTATTACGGGGCCTTAACCCGAACACGACTTGGTATCGCTTTAAGGCCGGATATTACAACATACACATCCATGGACCCTATACCATGATTACATACACCAAAATGTCCATCATCGGGATTTGACCGCGAGGATCTCCTCCCTAGGCTCACATTTACCCAAATCATGGCACAACCAACCCTAAACCAAATCTAACGAGATTTAACAATGCTATCACATTACATAACCCAAATATCACAACTTAAACACTTAAAACTATCCATTACCACAACGAACGAGATATCACCGTACGGATGTCATCGGGGCGTTAAGAGGAGTTACTTTCCGATGGAAACCTCGCTAACAACCCCTAATCCACGGATCCTTTATCAACATAACAACATATTACATCACATAACCCAAAACATAAGCTATATTAACAAAACAAGCGATAGAATACCAAAAAGACAATCTTTTCACCTTGCAAAACACGGATTCAAGCTTTTATATATACAAAACGAGTTACACCACAAGATCGCTAACTAAATGAACACAACAATGGAAAGTGTTGCTTCAATCTAGCCCAAAAATCCGGCCACTTTCTCTCTCCCGCGCGATCTTTCTCTCTCCTTCTTTTTCTTTTTTTTCTTTTTTTCTGGTTCTCGGGTTGAAGATGGCGATCTATAGTGCCTCAGCAGGCAGCCGCAGATACATCTGCGGCCAGCCGCAGATGCATCTGCGGCTGCCTGCTGTGGCCGTCTCCTCGGCTGCCGTGTGCCGTCTCCTCGAGCCGTGCGAACCTCGAAACTCGTTTTGGCCGCAGATGCATCCGCGGCTGTCTAGCTGACTTTCCTCGGTTTTCGTGCCACGCGGTCCTAATTCGCCAATTTCTGCGGTATTATTTTGGGAGGCTGTATTTTTGCAGTCCGGAACTCCCTGGGAAACGTGCCATATTATTCTGGGAGGCTAGTTCGGAGGGTTGCGACTTGATGTAGCTTTTGACAATTGTGCCTGTCTTTCAGGGGGCGCTGCCCCCTACCCCCCCCGCCAGCTCACCGGCGAGCTGGGCAGCCGCTCGCTCACCGGGGAGCGAGACCCCCGAACATTGTAAGCGGAGTGGCCATCAGTCGTCTTTTGTGGTCGGCTCAGGCTTTTCGGGGTCAACTGTTCGTCTTGCCTCAAGTGACCGGATGCTCGTTGTCCGTGGTGGCGGCTTTGGCCGTAAATCGCTGGGGTGGCATGGTGTTGGGGTCCACCTCCTTTTCCGCGTGTCGGGTCAAATGACGATTTTACCCTCCTGCCAGGGTTAGTCCAAAAGTGCAAAATTTGGGTGTCTACAAAATCAATGAAGGATTTGTTAAGAGCAAGGAAGTTTTTTTATGTGAATGTGGAAGTATATGAAAATAAAGAAGAACTCCCTGTTGAACATGTTGAGGAATCCATCCAGGGAGATCGCACTGTTACAAATCGAAATGTAGATATTTTGAGGGATTTATGCACTAAGCAAAATATTAACTATTTATATAATATTAAAGATCTTGGGAATTTCAAGGTCAACCCAGATTATAAAGGTGCATGCCATGTTGCTCTTGCTCAAGAAGGTCATTGCAGACCTGGGGAGGTCTTGCTAGGCACAGATTCACACACATGTACTGCTGGAGCATTTGGTCAGTTTGCGACAGGTATTGGCAATACTAATGTTGGTTTTGTGCTGGGCACATGAAAGCTTTTGCTCAAGGTGTCTCTAACTTTGAGATTTGTAATGGATGGTGAAATGCCAGACTATTTTCTTACAAAGGATTTGATCTTGCAAATTATTGGTGAAATATTTGTCTCTGGAGCAACATATAAGTCGATGGAGTTTGTTGGCTCTACTGTGGAAAGTGAGTATAGAAGAGAGGATGACGTTATGTAACTTGGTTATTGAAGCTGGTGGAAAAAATGGCGCTGTCCCAACTGATGCTACAACCTATAAGTACCTTGAGGACAAAATATCTCTGCCTTATGAACCAATTATAGTGATGAGCAAGCAAAATTTCTTTTTCAGTACAGATTTGATATGTCAAAGCTGGAGCCATTGGTGGTAAAACCTCATTCTCCTAATAATCGTGCATTAGCAAGAGAATGTAAAGATGTGAAGATTGACAGAGAGTATATTGGATCTTGTACTGGTGGAAAAACTGAGAATTTTTTAGCTGCAGCTGTAATGCATGTAACTGATGAGGAAAATGAGAATTCAGGCATTATTGTCTTTGACCCCGGTGGTAAAGAATTTTATCCCATTCTTATTATGTCCACTGATAATTGTCAACAAGTTCAAAGAAGTTTTCTTAAATTGAATGATATATTTTTGAAGAAAGGATTGACAGCTGATTGGTTTGTAAAGTGGCATCCCTTGATCATGTATGGGCATGAATACCAAGATGGTGATATTTCCCTTAAGCATGTGAGCATGTTTGACTTTAGGGATCCGTTCCAAAAACACCAAATGTTATGTTGGTATCTTCAGAAGGCACCAACAGTATAGACAGCGATAACATCAACATTCATATTCTTTGTGTTTGGTTTATTAATTGGGTACATTGTTAAAGTTGAGGATGTTGCTATCTTTCTTAACAATGAGGCCATTTATGTGGATGTGACTGAATTCCAAACCAACTTGGCCTAATATCCAAGGATTCAATTCATGTTTTCCTCCTATGCACCTGTCATCTCAGCTGAGAAAGCATATCATGAGCTGCTCTCCGAGGCTGAAATCACCAACAGTGCATTTGTGCCTTCTTCTATAATGGCAAAGTGTGATCCTCGACATGGAAAGTATATGGCTTGCTGCTTGATGTACCGTGGCGGTGTTATCCCAAAAGCCGTGAATGCAGTTGTGGCAACTACCAAGACCGAGTGCACCATTTAGTTTGTAGACTTGTGTCCAACTGGGTTCAAGTGTGGTAAAAACTACCAACCCCTACTGTTGTTTTTGGTGGTGACCTTGCCAAGGTACGGAGGGCAGTCTGCATGTTTTCTAACTCAGCCAGTGTGGCATAGGTGTTTGTTTTTTAGTTAGATATGATGTTGCAAAGGATGCTGATGTGGACAACAAATTGCTACGTACATGTTTTGCCAGATGCCTAATGTTGTAGCATAGTTGTTGTTTTCAGTTCCTATTTTTTGATAAAACCCACCCTTGAGGGCAAGGGTGTTTTGTAGGGGGTAGGAATGTAAGGAAAGGGAGGAAATACAGTTAGTCATGCTGATTAGAGTGAGTTTGTTTAGTAAAGCAATAAGGGTAGTAGAGTCCTTGTATTTTCTTTAGTCTGGGTATTATTGTCTTTGTATCATGAATTCTATTATTCTTCAATCAGTTAGGTGTGTAAGGAAGCATAGCTTCTAGAAGACTTCTACTAGAATGCTTACTGTAAGGATATATGTAATAGATCAGTAACAAAATAGAGGATGATTTAAATAGAGGATGATTTGAATGAGTAAAGATTCTTTTCCTCCAATCTTTTGATTCTCTCTATTCTTCCCTATTTCTATCTCCCTCAATTATGTTTCTTATGTATTTTCTCCCATTTCTACACTACTTCACTGAAATTCCCTTATTGTGTTGATTCAGTAATTGAATTGGATCCTACCAATTCATTACAGTTTCGTATAATTAGGCCCGCCCAGCTCAATTATCCGGCACTCCCAATGAATCTTTTCACGTAAAAGTTTATTGATCTCGTCGTTTAAGTCACGGAGGTGGTGCTCGCCTAAACCCTTGTTTTGGATTTCAGTAACTTTTCGGCCAATCTCGCGCATGATTTGTTGGCGCCACTTGTCGGCTTCAGCGAGGCCTCGGCATTCCGCTGCAAAGAACGGACGGTGCTCTTTGGGTTTCTTTTTCTCTTCGTTTTTCATGGTTATGAATCTATTGAGCATAGATTGGGCTTTTTCTTCATTATTAGCCATCTTTGGAAGGAATTTGAGACCCTAACTTGAATTTTGGAGGAGACAGAGTGGTTTATGAGTAAAGATTTTGGGGTATTTTTGCTCTCTGCAAATTCTGGGTAAACCTAACTTTGATTTGAAAGAAGTGGTACCAGTACTAAAGGGTGCGAGGGTTAAAGAATTTTTCTGTTTTCTTATAAGAAGATATATGTCGACGATTTATAGGGTTTATGACGACAGTATATTTTGTTATTATAATCTTATTTTTTTATAGATCTACAATGATAGAGTATATCGTCATCATAAATTATAAAAACTGTTCCTATATGTTCAATACAGAGAAATAAAAAAAATTGATAATAAATTATCTGAGCTCGTACTGAAAGAGGTGATTAATGGGTTGGATATATATTTCGACAGTACGTTAAATACTTTTCGATTAATTTTGAGTTTGAATTTATATATATATATATACACGACGAATCTAAAGTACACCTCTTAAATAACATATTTTCCTTAAATAGTATACATTTATCAAAATGACGTCGTTTTTAATATTCTTTTTTTTTAAAATAATATTAAAAGAAAATGTGACATGACGTGATATTCTGTGAACCCACTTGTTTTCTTTTTATTTACGAAAATACTATCAAAGAATCTTTAAAACGACGTCGTTTTGATAAAAGTATATTACTTAAAGAAGTATATTATTTAAGAGATATACTTTTGAATCGTTCTCTCTCTCTCTCTCTCTCTCTCTCTCTCTCTCTCTCTCTCTCTATATATATATATATATATATATATATATATATATATATATATAACCTACTCTTAGGAGTAGTCGCCTAACTCTACTTTTTAAGAGTGACTTCCTAAAATTTAATAATAAATTCTAACTATTAACCTTAATAAAAAAAAATTATATTTCACAATAGTCGATCTTTCAATATATTGAAGCCAAAAGTAAAGGCCCAATTTATCATCTATACCAATATCTATATCTATCTATATATATAATAAATAAGACAAAATTATTGTTTTATCCTAAATTTTAGTAGAAGAGAGTAGTCTCTCAATTCTAAAACTTGGGAATAGTCCTATAAGCCTAAAATGTATAAATAAAAACCCAAAATTTAGTAAAATAACTATTTTTATTTGTAATTTAATTTTAAAATCTTTTCATCTAATTCTTATATATTATAACTAAGATAAAATTATTGTTCAACCCTAAATTTTAGGAGTAACCCTTCAATCTTAAAATCCTTCAACCTTAAAATTTAGCAATCAATCCTAATTATAAATAAAATCTATATATATCTATACTATAATTAAATTAAACAATTTGGTTTGTCCCTTTTTTTTCTGACTTTTTACTTTGCTACGTTGCATCTATTTTTATTATTTAACTCTCCCAATTAGACAGTAGAATTAGTAACATAATTTTATAAATAAGATAATTGTATAAGGAAGCAATCAAAATAAGATCATCTTGCCTATTAATAATTTGTTAATGTGAGAAAAAAAAAACACAATATAATTAAAATTTCAAGTATGAGTACAATTTTAGAATAAAACTATTTTTCTTATGAAAATACCTTTAAAATATTAAACTATACTATTATCAAAATATATATAGGTATAAATATAATACATTGACCAATAATATAATTCAATGATTAAATTAATAATTAAAAATATATCTTTATATATAATGTGAGTTTTGGTAATATTTATTATTAGTTAGATTATGTAGTTTGAGAAGAAAATACTTTTTCTCATAAATATCATTTTTCTTAACATAAATTTATAGATATAACAATATATTATAGATTAATTTTATGTGCACAAACACAGTCTCGTGTATTGAATAGTTCACAAAAAGTAAATAAATAATAAAATTATATTACCTAATATTAATTTCTTCATCATTATTAAATAATATTTTGTTACAACTTACATAATATAATTTGAGAAAACAATTATTATTATTGCAAAGATTGTCTTCCCAAACTTGAATTTGTTACTATTATTAAAATATAAATATAATTATATTTTAAGTATAAGTACACTATTATTATTACTTAGTTAATATAATTTTAGAAGAAAATTATTTTATTCTAAGGATCATTTTACTTAATATTAATTTATTTTTATTATTAAAATATATGTTAAATATAATATATTGACCAACAGCATAACTCAATTATTAAAGAAAAATAGTAAATTAATTAGTTTATCTAATAAAATAAATAATACAAAATCGTCTCTCGACCCTAAATTTTTAGAATGTCAATTTAACAATAAAATTTATATACTTATTATTATCTCTTATTCGCATCCATTTTTTAATTTAATTAATATTCTTTGAAATTCATAATTTTGATAACAATAATAGTACAAAATATTATAATTGAATTAAATAAGAAAATTACATGATGATGATGATGAACTTAATTTATAATTCATTAAGCTTATGTAATATGCCTTGTGTGGCATAATGATTAAGATGGATTAATTAATTAATTAATTAATTGTGAGATGATTAAATAATTAAATTGACTAATGAAGATTAATGTTTGAGTCCAATATGAATGTCACATAATTTAATGTGATATGTCCAATGTGCTAGAAAATTAAAGCCCAAAGTGATTAAGGTTAATTACTTTATTATTGAGCCCAATAGAATTAAGTGTGCATGGTCCAAAGGAAATTAATTAGAGCCCTAGCAAAATTTTGTATGGATTAGTCTAATGAATTGTGCATGATGTTGGTATATATATAAGTGTTTGTATACATATATATAAAAATATATATGTACATATAAATATGTATATATTAGTGTGCATAGGACAAAAATTATATATATACATATATATATATATATATATAATACCCATAACAGTAGAACCCCCCCCCCCCCCCCAGCAAGTTAAAAAGTGTTGTTTTTTCCTTCATTTTGGAGCCTTGCGCATGTAATTATGAAGTGAAGTATGGAGCTTAGCCTTAAAATGAGAGTTAAGTACAACTTTATACCTAATTTGCTTTTTCCATAGGATAGTAACCATTTGAATGTATTTTATACATGTATTTGTACATGTATTACTACAAGTATGTATATATGGGAGTTGTCTATAAATAGAACTTCCATAAGTCATTTACAAAGTTGCTAGAAAATTTGTTAAATGTTAATAGAGAGAGAGAAAAGTGAGAAAAAAAAGAGTAAGGGAACTCTCGCAAAGTATTGGTTCAAGAGGAGTTCAAGAAGGAGCAAGGAAGATGGATAATTACTTAAGATTCATCTTTAGAAGAAAAAGGGCTTCAAGGAGGTATAAATAATTCCTAACCCTAAATATTTTATTTAGTTAATATATTGTAGTGTAGTTTAGTTTGTAGAGAGATTTTGCATGTTTAATTGTGGGAGGACTATGTGTTGTGGGATCATGAATGATCCGAATATATAAGAATGGTTATTTGAGGGAGTTTATTTGGTTAATTTGTGTTTAGTAGCTTAGAAATGCAAGATGAATGCTTATGAACATAAAACCTTAAGTGTACTAGTTAAAAACATGTGATTTGGTGAAAAATAAAATAAAATGTGTACCTCATTTGCATGATCTAAAAATTATATGTTGTAACTCTATGAAATAAAAAATATTCCAAGTGGAACGAACAAAAATGGAGTTAAAATAAATTTATGGTGAATTTTCTTGTAAAGTAAGTCAAAATAAAACCCTAGCTTGAAAAATCAACAAATTTGGTTAAATAAATATTTTTAAAAATAATTTAAAAATTAAAATATTGTAGAGTTATGAGTTTTTGAAATAACAAACCTGGTTTGAGCTCATTTGGATGTAAAATGAGCAAGTTATGAAGAATTGAATCAAAAATGGTAGAAAAATAAAATCTAAAAAATGTTTCTGCTGAGGGGTTGTTGTGGTGCCTCCCCCAATGTTATTTTGGGAGCTCCAGCACCCGTCAAAAATTCCGATTGACCGGGTTGGTCTAACAGGTTGGGTTGACCAGTCCGACCTTACCAGACCCGATTTAGAAAAAAAAAAAAGGATATTTTTAATTATTATTATAATAATTAAAAATAATAATAATAAACAAATAAAAATTACTTTATTTATAAGTTAATTAAAATAATATTAAAAAAATAAAATAATAATTCAAAATTATTTTATTTGTGAGTTAATTAAATTAATATTAAATAAAAAAAATAATAATTTAAAAATATTTTATTTGTGAGTTAATTAAAATAATATTTAATAAATAAAATAATAACTAAAAATTATTTTATTTGTGAGTTAATAATAAAGATTATTTAACATTAAATATTTCTTTGAAACAATTAAAATAATATTAAAGGATTATTTTAATTATGGATTAATAATAAATAAGCAATTAAAATAATATTACAGATTATTTTAATTGTGAATTAATGAGACTTAAACAATTAAAATAATATTAAAGATTATTTTAATTGTGAATCAATAAAGAATAAGTAATTAAAATAATTTTAACAATTATTTTAATTGTGAATTATTAAAGGATGAACAATTAAAATGATATTAAGAATTATTTTAATTGTGTACTAATGAAGCACAATTAAATTTAAATAAGAGTAAAGGTTACTCTTATTGGGAATTAAACAAATAAATGATAACTTAAATGATTATATTTGTGGATTAATAAAGTATGATCAAAGAATGTAATAATTAGATAATAATAAGTCATAAACAAATAAAGTGAGAACATTTTATTTGTGAATCATTAAGAGATGATAAATGATAATGAAACAAATAGAACAATACTAAGTGTTATTTTATTTGTAATAATTAATGAATGAATTAAAAAAGAAAAATGAGAGACAATAATGTGCAAACAAATAATTTTATTTAAAATTATATATGTAATGATTTGAGAGTCCTAGTTATATAAAACTTGTAAGGTAGATCAACTAGATCATTATGTTAAGGTTAATAGAGATTATCCGTTAGATAAATATGTTGAATATATGTTGTTCAAAGGATAAATAATTATAGTAAGATATAGTCGACAATCCATGTAAGTACTTTAACTTGTACTTTTATTTCTCGTTTAAGTAGAATTAATTGATGGAATAATTTCTGTTTTATCTATATTCATGAAGATTAGATTATTAATTCTGAGACTTGATTTAAATTATGGTTATACTCTTGAATAGTTATTCAAACCTTGCTACGAACAGTGAACGTATCAATTATTCCTAATTGTGTTGATAAAATATGTCTATGCCATTTGTATTTGTTAAACCAATGATAAGATCGATTATTAATCAATCATATTTTTTTGAGAAAGCTATCCAAATCAATTGTCATGGTGCGTACTCTTATGATATGTTGAGACAAACAACCCTCATAGAAGGGAAAACTTCTTTACGTCAGGAGACTGACATGCACGGGAACAACATGTCTGAGTGTTATGCATAACATATAGTACTTTAGGTTGATCACTTATCGTACTTTTTTATTATTGTGAATTTTCAGTAAAATATTGTCAATTCTCGCATATATTCACAATCCATAGTGACCACTCAGTACAAAATATTCATTAATTTGAAATTATTGAATATTTAATTCTAATTACAAATCCTTTGATCCATAGTAACTCTTCAATACTAGAAATGATCAGTTTTGAAATTATTGAGACTTACTTTGTTCACAACTCAATTATTTAATTCCTGAACTATTAATTGTTGTTATATTTCTTATGATTATGAAACCTTACACATGAACGTTCACTTATTGCTATATACTTGCTGAGCAAACTCGTTTGTGACGCCCCCAAATCGAGCTCACTCCACTCAATTTAAGTCGTTAAAAGATTATAATAAAATTATTATAATACACTGTTCAATAATACACAACTAAGTCTTCACAATTATTACTATTCTACAATACAGTGAAGACTACTATAGCAACTATCTCGGACCGTTACTTCATTTCCCTTTTCTCCCCTAGTCCCGGCTACGCTTTCATTTCCTGAACAATTGAACAAAAAGGAAAGAATGAGCTCAAATAGCCCAGTAAGGAATATCATGACTAAGATAATAAAAAATAAATTATTCTTATCCTTCAACAGTTGAGTTCTTAATTGAATATAATAGACAACAAGTTTTAAATCAACAAATGCAGTTGAGTTATAAACAGCAAGATTGACAACAGCAGTTAAGTTCTTAAATAAAGTTTCACTGCAACGAAATAACTACCACTAAGAGAATCAAGTAGATCATAATGTCTATTAGCCTCTATTTTTAATAAAATTATCATCAAATTTTATCATCTAAAATACCACTGGTCATGATCATGCCAAACAACAGTTTTTCTTTGCTCCCGGTCAAAGAGAACATTCATCACGTGTCCTTGTTATCCAACCAAAGACACCCAACAATTATATCGCCTTTATCCTATATCGCATTTAACTTATATTGCCTTTAACATATCATCTGTGCCCCAGGCCACAGGTATTCAGAACAACCTGATACTTGATGATTAAAATAAAAACAGAGATATAAATAATGAACAGAAGAAACAAGATAAACAATAACTTTAGGAGTTAACAAATTTGACTTTGTCCAGATTCAAATAAAGTCCAAATTGTCAACATGATGTATAGAAAAAGGTGTTCAAATCTAAGAGTAATGTCCAAGATCCACAGGAAAGAAGTTCAACGGTAAGGTTTACGGTACAAAGAATTAGTTCAAAATGTTCACAGTTCAAATAAATATTCACAGTTCAAAAGTTCAAGGTCCATAAGTTCATAGTCCAAATAAATGTCCACAGTTCAAAAGTTCAAAGTCCATAAGTTCACAGTTCAAATATGACGATGGGAATTTAATAGCAAAGTTCTTGTCAAAGGGTATTAGATGAAGTGCAAACTATTAAGGGAATATTAATGAATTATTAATTCAAAAAATTTCACCGTTTAATAATATTAGATATACAAATGATATACTTTCTTACCGTAGTAAGTTTAAGTGATAAAAGATGAAAAAGATGGTATCCCTTACAAATAAGAAAAAAAAATGATATCCTTTTATGATGATGAAAAGAATGATACTCCTTACCGTAATAAGTTTAAGAGTTTAAAAGAAAAAAGATATCACTTACCTTATCTCGTGACTAAATATAGCTTTTATGAGGTTGATCAACCTATATGTATATTCATAATTTAATTAGTAAGTAACACATACCAATTTTATGTATAAAAAATTATCAAAGTGACTATATAAATATACTTCAAAATAGTTTTTTAAAAAAATAATTTTTTAAAATAAAATCTTTCAAATGAAGTTTTTCAAAATAAATCTTTTAATAGAAGAGTCTTCTAAAAGAAGAGTTGTAAATTGATGTGTGTGTGAATGTTTATATAACTTTTATAAAAAAACTTACTTGAACAATACTCGTACCCTTCCAGATCTTCAATGCTTAAGATAATTTTAATACGCTCAGAGAGAGAATTATACTAAGAAATCTCTAGAGAGTGGAAAGAAGATTGAGTGAGGAATGTATGAAACTCCTTATACTAAGCCCCTTATTTTTAGTTAGAGCCTAACCAACTTTTTCACACACACGTTACACATTTACACGTGTTACACACTTATGCGTGTTACACATTTACACGTGTTGCACACGTACACGCGTTACATATTTTCATATTATTTTATTGATTTAATATTTCAATTATTATATATACCGTGTTTTTCAGATAATAAATTTGTCTAACTATTTAATACTCGTTACTACTACTGTAATAATTATTGGCCCAATAATGTAAGATGTTGTGCATTATGACAATTATTGATTCAATAATATGGAACATTGTGCAATTAATAATGTAAAATATTGTGTAATGACAATTATTGATTCAATAATGTAAAATGTTGTGTAATGACAATTATTAATTCAATAATGTAAAATGCTGTGTAATGACAATTATTGATGAAATACTGTGCAATAGCCACTTTATCAGTTCAATAATTTAAATATTGTGTAATACCGTGTGCTACTATGCAATACCATGTGCTACAGTAAAATACCGCATGTTACAGTAAAATACCATATGTTACCATATTTTTATCACTGAGTATTTTAACAGTTAAAAGTAATAATATCGTTGACCATTTTTACTTAGAAAGGCTACTGCTGTCGTTTTCTTCATCCAACAATATTTCGTTGTGGGGTACACCTATAACTGAATATTTTGGCGGCGTCGTATGAATATTTCTCAACAGAACGAATATTCCCTGACAGAACGAATATTCCTCGACCAATCGAATATTGTTCGACATAAAAATTTTGCACATAATATCCTTAACTTTAATTTTTATTAATTTAACACCTTACTGTTAAGCATAAAATTATGAGAAAATTTTGAAATCTATTTATTAAAATTCGGGGTCTTACATCGTTGATCACTCTTGCTTCTCTTAAACATTATAGTTAAGTCTGAGCAAGGCACCGACTCGAAAAAAGATAAAGTCAAAGACAAAGTCGTTGAGTAATTTAATTTGTGTTATCATTTAATGTTGTATTAAGACATAGGTTAAAATTTATTATTTAAGTTATGTTGTATTAGTCATGGTTTGCGAGACTTGGGACATAAATATTTATGTTAAATCAATGTAAATATTTTCATGTTTTCGAAGTGAGTTGTTATAGATATGATGTATGAGTTGGATCATGAAACATCAGATTCGAGGTACATATATCTGAATTTGAAAGCGTCACACTTCTTAAACAATGAATATTCGATAATCAAAATTATTTATCGATCATGAATATCCAATTATCAAAATTTTAGATGTATATATAGTAATTTGTTCGATAATTATTTCTCACAGTTCTTTTAAAATTATAATTCAATAATTGTGTATTTTTTTTAATTGGTGAATAATGTAGATTACATGTTATAGTAATTTAAATGTTGAGGTGGTCGTGAGGATTATTTATCTTTTTATATTTCAACAGTGCAACATCAGTAGTTTTAATCCCTTTCCATGTAAGCAATCCATCAACAATTTTTATTTCAATCGTGATAAGTTTTGTCCGTATCTAAAATTTGTAAAGAATCAAAAGTTCTTGTTTTTATTAATTAAAATTTAGAAAAAGAATACACCATATATTTTTTTTAAAAAAGATAATATTTTTCTAGGAAAAAAATTCACTCATGTATTTTTTTCGTCCTTTATTCAATTTTAAAATAATTTTATCTATATTCTTATTATCATAATTATGTACTTATCATTATCTTTTATTTTTATATAATTTTTAATTTAGTTAGTGTACTTTAAAAATCATATTACTATCAATTATATTTAATTATGTTAATAATTTTTTATTATTAAATTATATAAGTATAACTTTTTGAATTTAAATATAATTTATTATTTCATAAATAGATGAATATAAGAATATATAAATAAATGAATCATCAAATACTATTATTTATATTATATGAATAGATAAATTATTATTATTAAATTATTTTTAATATTTTTTATAAAGTAATAATTTTTTATATAAAAATTATTTTACACGGTATTAATCAATTATTAGTATAGTTAATATATTAGTATAGTATAATACTAAAAATATAATGTGACGCCCCCCAAATCGAGCACACACCACCCAATTTGAGTCGTCAAAATACTACAATAAAATTATTAAAATACATTGTTCAGTACCAATAATACATAACTAAGTCTTCACAATTATTACTATTCTACAATACAGTGAAAACTACTATAGCAACTATCTCGCACCGCTACTCCATTCCCTTTTCTCCTCGCTAGTCCCGGCTACACTCTCATTTCCTGAACAATTGAATAAAAAGAAAATGGTAAGCTCAAATAGCCCAGTAAGGAATATCATAACTAAGATAATGAAAAATGAATTATTCTTAGCCTTCAACATTGAGTTATTAATCGAATATAATATACAACAAATTTTAAATCAACAACTGCAATTGAGTTGTTAATAGAGTAATATAAACAGCAAGATTTAAATCAACAACAGCAGTTAAGTTCTTAAACAAAGTTCAACTGCAGTGAAATAACCACCACTAAGAGAATCAAGTAGATCATGATGTCTAATAGCGTCTCTTTTCAAGAAAATCATCATCAACTTTTATCATCTGAAACACCATTGGCCATGATCATGTCAAACAACAGTTCTTCTTCGCCCCCGACCAAAGAGAACATTCATCACGTGTCATTGTCATTCAACCAAAGACACCCAACAATTGTATCGCATTTATCCTATATCGCATTTAACCTATATCTTCTTTAACTTATCATCTGTACCCCAGACCACAGATATTCAGAACAACTTGATACTTGATGATTGAAATAACAACAGAGATATAAATAATGAACAGAAGAAACATGATAAACAATAACATTATGAGTTAGCAAATTTTACTCTGTTCAAATTCAAATAATGTCCAAATTATCAACAAGATGTATAGGAAAAGGTGTTCAAGTCCAAGAGTAATGTCAAAGATCCACAAGGAAGAAGTTCAACGGTAAGGTTTACGGTACAAGGAATTAGTCTAAAATGTTCACAGTTCAAATAAATGTCCATAGTTCAAAAGTTCAAGGTCCATAAGTTCACAGTTCAAATATGACGATGAAAATTTAATAGGAATGTTCTTGTCAAATGGTATTAGATGATGTGCAAACTATTAAGTGAATATTAATGAATTATTAATTCAAGAATTTTCACCGTTTAATAATATTAAATGTACAAATGAGATACTTTCTTATCGTAGTAAGTTTAAGTGATATAAGATGAAAAAGATGGTATCCCTTACAAGTAAGAAAAAAAATGATATCCCTTTATGATTATGAAAAGAATGATACTCCTTACCTTATCTCGTGACTAAATACAGCTTTTATGAGGTTGATCAACCTATATGTATATTCATAATTTAATTAGTAAGTAACACATACCAATTTTATGTATAAAAAATTATCAAAGTGACTATATAAATATACTTCAAAATAGTTTTTAAAGAAAATAATTTTTCAAAGTAAAATCTTTCAAATGAAGTTTTTCAAAATAAATCTTTTAATAGAAGAGTCTTCTAAAGGAAGAGTTATAAATTGATGTGTGTGTGAATATTTATATAACTTTTATAAAAAAAACTTACTTGAACAATACTCGTACCTTCCAGATCTTCAACGCTTAAGATAATTTTAATACACTCAGAGAGACATTTATATTAAGAAATCTCTAGAGAGTGGAAAGAAGATTGAGTGAGGAATGTATGAAACTCCTTATACTAAGCCCCCTATTTATAGTCAGAGCCTAACCAACTTTTCCACACACACGTTACACATTTTAATCTCATCTTTTAATCTGAATCATTCATCAACTAAGACACGTTTCACACTTTAATCTGCATCGTTCGTTGACTAACACGCGTTTCATGCCTACATGTGTTACACATTTACACGCGTTACACATTTACATGTGCTACACACTTACGCGTGTTACACATTTACGCGTGTTAAACACTTACACGTGTTACAAACTTACACGTGTTACATATTTTCATATTATTTTATTTATTTAATATCCAAATTATTAAACATACAATGTTTTATAAATAATAAATATATCTAACTGTTTAATATCCGTGACTACTACTGTAATAATTATTGGCCCAATAATGCAAGATGTTGTGTATTATGACAATTATTGATTCAGTAATATGGAACACTATGCAATTAATAATGTAAAATATTGCATAATGACAATTATTGATTCAATAATGTAAAATACTGTGTAATGACAATTATTGATAAAATACTGTGCAATAGACACTTTATCAGTTCAATAATTTAAACATTGTGTAATACTGTGTGTTGCTGTAAAATACCGTGTGCTACAGTAAAATACCACATGTTACCATGCTTTTATCACTGGGTATTTTAACAGTTAAAAGTGATAATACCGTTGACCATTTTAATTAAATGCTACTGTCGTTTTCTACATCCGATAATATTTCGTTTCGTTGTGGGGTCCACCCATAACTGAATATTTCAACGCCGTCGTACGAATATTCCTTGACAGAACGAATATTCCCCGATCAATTGAATATTGTCCGACATAAAAATTTTGTACATAACATCCTTAACTTAAATTTTTATTAATTTAACACTTACTGTTAAGCATAAAATTATGAGAAAATTTGAAATCTATTTATTAAAATTCTCGATCTTATATCATCCCCTACTAATGAAATTTCGTCCCCAAAATTTACGCACCTGACATTTCGAAGAGATCAGGATACTTAGCTCTCATTTCAGATTCCAACTCTCAAGTCACTTCCTCAGTATCTTGATTTTTTCATAAAATCTAGACTTGAGGTATAATCTTTGAGTGTAAGATCTGCTCTTTCCTATCCAAGATCTTGATAGGTACTTCTTCATACATTAAATCTTTCGTCATCTCATCTGGCTCCAACTCAATAATTTGATTTGGGTCCTTCACATATTTACGTAACATAGATATGTGAAAAACGTTATGAATGCGAGACATGTTTGGTGGTAGAGCTAGTCTGTAGGCCACAGTTCCTATTCGGTCAACGATTTCAAATGGGCTAATAAATCGAGAATTGAGCTTTCCTCTCTTTCCAAACCTTGTAATTCCTTTCCATGGGAAAACACGTAAGAATACATGATCTCTAACGTTGAAACTTTTGTCCTTTCAGTAAAGATCAACATAACTCTTTTGTCGTTTTTGTGCAGCTTGTATTCGTCGTCTGATCATTTTGATCTTTTCTATTGTCATGCGCACTAGCTCAGGTCCTAACAATTTTGCTTTTTCCACCTCATTCCAACATACTAGAGAGCGACACTTTCGTCTATGCAAAGCTTTAAATGGAGTCATTCCTATACTTACTTGATAACTGTTGTTGTAGGAGAATTCTACCAATGGTAAATACTTGTCCCAACTTCCTTTGAAGAGCACACAAAGCCTCAATAAATCTTCAAGAGTCTGAATTGTCCTTTTCGATTGTCCATCTGTTTGGAGATAATAAGCAGAACTAAATCGTAGTTCGATGCCCATAGCTTTTTGTAAACTGGTCCAAAATCGTGAAGTGAATCTAGGGTCCCGATCAAAAACTACAGATACCGGCATGTCATGCATTCTCACAATCTCACTTATGTACATATTAGCTAAACGCTCAAATGAATAGTTTTCTCGTATAGGCAAAAAATGCACAGACTTGGTCAATCTATCTATAATAACCCAAATCGCATCCAAGCCTTAAGAAACTTTGGGAAGACTCGTCACAAAATCCATATTGATGTGTTCCCACTTCCATTCGGGAATCTCAAGTGGTTGCAATGGACCATTAGGCACTTGATGTTCCGCCTTAACACGTTAAACATTTTGAGAAAAACTCAGCAATCTCCTTCTTCATATTGCTCCACCAAAATGTATGTCGAATATCACGATACATTTTGGTACTTTCAGGATGAATTACAAATGGCATATTATGTGCCTCCATTATGATTTTATACTTCAATTTAGGGGCGTTAGAAACACAGAGTCGAGAGTTGACTCGAAGTATCCATTTCTCATCGATTCTTGCTTGTGGGATAGCTCCTTCTCATACTTTCTTCATCATATTCATCAGTTCTGGATCAGTAGCTTGAGCAGCTTTGACTTTATCGATTAAAGTCAGTTCTCCTCGTACGTGCGCGATCCTCATCTGGGTCCCTGGTGACTTTAGTTCTATCTTCATCTCTTGTAAATTGTACAAAATGCGCCTTTGTGTTGTTAGTATTGCATTCGTACTCGCATATGATCTTATACTCAATGTATCAGCTACCACGTTTGCCTTTCCTGGGTGGTACTGGATAGTGTGGTCATAATCCTTTAAAAGCTCAAGCCAACATCGCTGTCACATGTTAAGTTCCATCTGGGTGAAGAAATACTTGAGACTTCTATGATCTGTAAATATCTCCACCTTTTTCCCAGATAAGGAGTGTCTCTATATCTTCAATACGAAAACGACCGCTATTAACTTTAGATCATGAGTATGATAATTTTTCTCATAATCTTTGAGTTGTCGATAGGCGTAAGCTATAACTTTCCCGTATTGCATAAGAACACATCCTAGACCACTACCTGAAGCATTGTTGTAGATAACAAATTCTCCTGATCCTGATAGCATAGTCAGAACATATGCTGAAACGAGTTTTCTCTTGAGTTCTTGAAAGCTTTTCTCGCATTCCTTACTCCATTCGAATTTTGTATTTTTTTGAGTCAATTGAGTTAGTGGAGTGGCAATTCGAGAAAAACCTTCTACAAATCTCCGATAATAACCAGCTAGACCCAAAAAACCTCATACTTTGGTTACTGCCTTAGGTTGCTCCCAGTTTAAAATTGCTTCAATCTTCGCGAAATTAACTGATATTCTTTGTTTAGAAATCACATGCTGAAGGAATGTTACTTCCTCAAGTCAAAACTCGCATTTCTTCAGCTTAGCATATAACTTATTTTTACATAACTTTTGGAGTATCAATCATAAGAACCGTTCATGATCCTCACGACTCTTGGAGTATATGAGGATGTCATCAATAAAGACAACCACAAAATTATCCAAATATTCTTTGAATATTTGGTTCATCACGTCCATAAAGGCTGTAGGAGCATTAGTTAGTCCGAAAGGAATGACTAAGAACTCGTAATACCCGTAACGAGTTCTGAAGACAGCCTTTGAAACGTCATCAGCTTTAACCTTCAATTAATGATAACCAAATCGGAGATTGATCTTTGAAAAATATTGAGCACCTTGTAATTGATCAAACAAATCATCAATTCGAGGTAACAGATACATATTCTTGATGGTGACATGATTCAACTCTCGATAGTCAATACACAATCTCATACTCTCATCCTTCTTCTTTATAAATAGAACAGGGGCACCCCAAGGTGATGTACTTGGTCGTATGAAACTGGTATCTAGGAGTTCCTGAAGTTGGACTTTCATCTCTTGAAGTTTTATGGGACTCATTCGGTGTAGGGCTTTAGAAATAGGTTTAGTACCGGGTTCAAGGTCAATACAGAATTCAATTTCGTGGTCTGGGGGTAGGTTAAGAAGTTCTTCGGGAAATACATCAGGGAATTTATTAACAATAGGAATATTGTTCAAGTTTACCGAGTTTTTATTTAGATCAGTGATATGAGCTAGGAAAACTTGACAATTCGTTTTTTAATAAACGAATGGTTTTATGGTTAAAAATAACGGCTATAAATTTTAAAGGTTTGGTTGCTTGAATTTGCATGATAGGTTGGTCAGGAATATGAAAGCTAATGAGCTCATGGAAGCAATCAATTTTAGCATGATGGGTAATCAACCAATCAATTCTTAAAATCACATTAAATTCATACATTTTCAAAAAGATAAGGTCAACGGGTAGGATAAGGTTATTGATTTGAACCAAGCAAGATTTATAAACAGTAGATGTAAAGGCTATTTTTTCTAATGGAGTTTCAACATATAAGTCAAAGTCTAAATTTTCAAGAATCAAATTAAAACGTTGAGCACGTACATGTGAGATAAAAGAATGGGTAGAACCAGTATCTAATAGGGCATAAATTTCATAAGAGTTTATGAATAGCTTACTGTTATCACCTCGTTCAGGTTCCGTGTCTTCTAAGACGTTATAACAAAAGCTCTCTCCTGAACTACAAATTTTTCCTTGTTCGTGCTAACCTTTGGAGCCATCATCACTATTGGACTTGATTTTATGACAGGACAAAATCGGACAATATGACATTCTTTCCCACAATTATAACACGATTTAGATTTTTGAGTGCAGTTTGGGCTAATGTGACCCTCTTGCCCATAACATTTTACGGGTAGTCGATCTCCTGTCCTTGAAACTATTACCGGTTTTGATGTTGGTACTGACGTCTTTCCGTGATCGTTGTGGTATCTCTTTCTCTTGAAATTATTCTTACTTGTTTCTCCCCTTCTGTTATCTGGACCGGAATTACCATCAAAGTGGTTACTATTTCCGAAAGGGTGATTGCCGCCTCTACGGTTCTCATTCCGGTAATAGTTTCTGTTATTTTTCCTTTTACTTTTATGTTCACTTTCTTTCATTGTTCTCCCTAATTAAGAGTCTGGGTTGGGGCACCATCGTATACCTATTCTTTTGGCTGTGAATATATCCGTCAGATTCTTCAATACAATTTGTCCGTATATTCTTATTGTGAGCAGTGAGCACTAGCTGAGATTTCCAGTATATACAATATTTTCACCCCGTATAGAAATGAGAATATCTTGTTTTTGTTATCTTGAGTGAGGAATAATATTTTGGCCTTTACTTCTTCTTTTTTTAATTAAATAAATTCTGTCTCTATTTTTTTGTCTTTCTCATAGTTCGTTACAAGGTTTGAGAATTTGGATAGTCAAGTTACTCTTTCTGAAAGAAAAGTTTCCATCATTTGAGGTCTTTCAACTTTTTTGCCTAATGGTTAAAATTGAGGCTTGGGACCTTTAGGTTTCAAGTTCAATTCTAACCGGTGATTTGTGAGCTTGTTGTTTCTCCTTTATGTTAGGTTTGTGATTTTTTAAATTTCGCGCCGGCAGTATTGGTTTAAGGGAAAGTTTATTACAGCAAATTAGGCTTCTGGGCGCTGCTTAAGCCTGAGTGGTTTGAGAAGAAGGGAAGGTTGCTTCCAAGAGCAGCAAGAGCTCCACCCAAACTGGCAGATAAAGTTGATAGCATAGAACGTCTTCCTGCCCCAACCAAGCCAATTCCGTTTACACCTGAAGAGATAGAGGCTCCATCTGCTTAATATTTTTATTTTTTTCCTAGACATGATAGAATTGCTAATATAAGCAGCTTTGATAATTCATGGAAGCGTCAATGTTGTTTGCAATGTCAAAACAGAGAGTAAGTTGACTTTTCTGTGCATGGGAAGGTGCAATGCCCTTTTCTTGTGCCACGTGATTCTTGGAATGTTTTCTCAGTGAATAATGCTTATCATCTTCATCTTCTTCTCCCCATCATTGCAGACATTAGTCTCTAAATGATACCATCGACTAATTGACTGGACTTGGAGAGGATCTGGAACACCATGTTGATTCATGTTTGGAGTTTCAGTGTTGAGCTTCTGAATGCTAGTAAATCCTCTGTTATACTTTAATGAAAAATGGGTTCTAGATTTCTGTATACAAAACAGCAGGATGAAGGTGTTGATTATTTCGAGTGGCAGCAAAGCTGAACTCTTTTCCTGCTCAAATCCATACATTCATGCAAAACTTTTGCAGGTAGAATCTGTGATGCTTAAGGTATCCACTAATGGGTATACCCACTAATCTATGGAAAACTAGCTAGCTAGCTCGCTCGCTCGCTCGCTCGCTCGCTCAATCCATTTGCTTTGGAAATCAACTGTTGAATGATCAAGATAATTAAAAAATGTTAATAGACACCACTGTACTAGGTAGACATAATTTTCATAATGTTTTAAGTAAATAAATTAGTGAAAAGTTCTTCCAATGGCAAATTATTGTTGCCTTTGATTATTACTCATTTATTGAGGTTTATTTTGCGTAATTATTTTCTTAGATTATTGAAATGTGCCTAGTGCCAATTTTACAGGATATACTCCCTCTGTTTTCACAATTAGAGTCTCATTTACAAATCTTTTATATTAAAGAAAGAAATTTATTTCTTTTGATAATAGTATAAAATAAAATAACATTTTCAAATTATTATTATAATTCTATTACAATATCATTATTATACTAAATATTCATTATTTTTAAGAATAATATAAAACAAAATCTATCCTTCAATTTTTTTTTTCAAATGGCACTGTTTTTATGAGTCAAAAGAGTATAATAATAGTATCATAAAAGTATATACTAGAGGAGTAATTCGCGCATTTCAACTTTGTAAATATTTTGCGAAGCAAATGGTTACCACCACAAGTAATTAAACTTATTATTATAATTGTTCCAAGGAAAAAAGAATTCTGTAATAAAAAAAATTATAATCAATCTCGTTTTCATTGTTTATTAGTGGACTCGATAATTTAAAGATTTATTTTTGTCAACTCACTCGTTGAAAAATTTATTTTTATTTTACTACTATATTATCCTTATTATATTTATAATTAATGTACTGTTATTATACATGTACTGTATCCTAATTATATATGTAATTAATTTTTTTTAGAAGCAAATAAATTTTATTTCATTAAAATAAAATCCTTACAAAGCATGACAATCTAAAAGGTATGGGCAATTAATACTTTTTCCTAACTATTATTAGAATTTAGTAATACAAATCCATTATTCTTATATCAAAAAATATCAAATGTACCGATAAATAATTTGTGACATCATAATTTAATATACTTTTAATTAATAATAACACATTAATATTGTTACATACATTATATTTCAATTTTTATTTTCAATTTATATTATAATATTTTGAGTATTAAATTTCTTGATTTATGAACCTAAATAGTATAAAATCTCATTTAATTTACTTTAATACATTATAAATAGTATTTTTACTATACATTAAATTATAGTAAAAAATAATATATAATTTTTCATCAATAAACTTGTACAAATAAATATTATTATTTTTAATTTTTTAATATGTAATTTTTTTCGCGAATAATTATGCTCGTAAATACAAATAAAACACAATAATTAACGTCTAGTAAAGGCAATTTAATTTTAATCCAATAGGCAATAACCTTTTGTCGCTCTCGGAGCATAGGTTAACTTGCAAACACACACATCTATATCATACCCAATTTGTGTAATAGAAAACCTAGCCGTGCATGAGCAACCTTAGTCTCAGACAGAGCAAAAATGGTAGCCAAGGCAATGGATTTTGCTATGGGAAGTTGTAATCCATATTTAACAACTGGGTTTTCTCCAAAATCTCGGAAAGTGAGGATTTTTACCGTCAAATGCTCTTCTATATCTCTCTCATCGGACGGTGCTGCCATTGGTAATAGTAATATACCTTCCTCATATATATGAATATATACCCTCTACGGCCTCAATTTTCTTTAGAAATTATGCCTCAATTTGTTTCGATATTCTGTAAATTGTGAAGTTTAACTGTAATTTGGTTAAAAATTTGTTCTTTAATGTGTTTTTTTGTGGTATGATTTGTGTTGTTCCTGTTTATAATTCCAGTGTTCTCTTTCTTTACATGGTACAAAAGTATAAATAAAAAGTTAGCTATTTTGATTGGAGGAGATATCCATCCGCTCAGCTAATAACAATCAATATTGAAGAAATAAAAATGAAGGGAAAGTCAAAATCTATTTTTATGTCACGTGTTGCTATAAAAATTGAAAGCAAATTTTATGATTAAAATGATTGTCCTACAAAATATTAGCCATTAATATCTCTGTAATTTTTTCGCTCTGCACTGCAGGGATTCTCAAATATGATGCCCTGTTTGCTTGTGATTCTAGTTTATTCGTAGGTTTTGTGAATCTAAATAAAGAGATAAATTTGAGCACACTTGTAGATTTTTACTTCATCTTAATGGTCTCGATTGAAGCAGAAAAAAATATTCTGGAATTGCATCCGAATGGCCAATATTTTAGCAAGTCTCTAACTTCTACATATGCTTAGACAATGCTTTTTTCATTTTTTGAATAAAGCTGTGTTTATAGTTCTATATTGGGAATAGAGATGTTGACTGTCTGAACTGATTCTAGTTCATTCATAAATTTCTTTACATATTTGCCTATGAGTATTAAAATATTACTAGCCAGACAGATAGTTGATTCATTTGCTAAACATTAAATACTTTTTAGACTTTTTTTTTGCATCTGGGTTTAACTTAGATTTGTTGAAATGGGAATGTAGTAGTTTGTACTGGTAAAAGCACTTCCTATGCAGAGTCAATAAAGGAAAAGGAAGGTGTATAGATTCATAGAAAAAGAAAATGAAGCAGTAGAAAGATCTTTTCCGAAGAGGTTGTAGTTGACAAGTTCTTATAACAGGTCCTTGTTAAAAAAGTAGAAATAAGCTAGATTACATTTGATATGGAGTTGGAGCTGAGGATAATAATGCGCGAATAGCATATAGAGTTCTGGAGGAACCATTTCATAGGAGTCCTTCGTTGAAACAAAGGGCTTAAGCAGACGCCAAATAACATTTCAAATATAATATAACCATAGATGCATAGTTGTTTCGTACTCGATACATTCTTCTGAATTATGCAACTACCGTTAAATTTTAGATTTTAAAAATTGCCTATGTTATAGGAAAATACTCTATTGATGAATCTAACTTGTATATTTGTTCCTAAGTACTGTGCTTGATCTCCCTGTTTCATGGATTCTTATCTGAATCATGCAACAACAGAAATAATATGGCAGGCTAAACGAAAAATAATTAACAGTGATTTATGACAGAACCGGATATATAGACACCTGCCTTCACCAATATTTCAGTTAAAGTGTTCATTATTGACCATACAAGTGAAAATCTCTTTATACCACGTGCACAAAAAGGATTGTATGGTGGTTGTTCTTTAGTCTTGGACTCTTGGCATTTGTATTTCTCACCTCTTATTATGATTGTAAAATTGGAGGATGTATTTCATTCTTTATATTATTTTCTTTGCCTTGAGTCTTTTGACTGTATTCATGGTACTTATCTGGAAAATAGAATGTATAGGTGCATGGAAATTTCTATCTCTGTTTGTGTTTTGCAATTCTGAATATATCTTGCTTTCAGTTGATCTCCTTAGAGTTTCTCTCCAATTTTTATTAATACATTGTGTATTGTAAGTGGGCATGAGTTGATGAATGTTCTCTAATGAGCCTTAGGTTTGGCAGAAAGACCTTGGAAGGTGGCCGATGCTAGACTTGTGCTTGAAGATGGTTCAATTTGGAGGGCTAAGTCATTTGGTGCTTCTGGTACCCAAGTTGGTGAAGTGGTTTTCAATACATCTTTAACGGGGTGAGATGATTGCAAATTTGATTGAATCTTTTAACGTTCTTGTTTTACAGATAAGAATTTGTGAATATTCCCCGCACATCAACCAAAATGTTGTGGCTAGATCATTTATATTTCAGAAGTATACAGAAGTTGTATGGAGTAATAGAGTAGTCAAGTGACAAGAGTAAAGGATTTTGCCTACAACATGTTTAAGTGTTGCTAGTACTACTGTTAATCAGGCAGTTAATATTTTCCATCTTAGAGACTGTAAAATCTTTGTTATAATATTAGTAGGCAGAAGACGAACATTTAAGTAACTTGCTACTATTGCGTTGCATTGTTTGCCCTTATGTTTGTTGGGAAGGATCTAGCCGTGGGAAAATGGAAAACTTTGTCTTTTGAGAGGTGAACCTTGTCATGATACATCGTTTACTTTAGAATATAGTAAGTTTTGAGTAGATTATGTCACCTCAATATAGGATGGAGAAGCCAGTCCAAATTTCATGTGCTCACTTAGGAGGAGAGAATGAAGGACACATTTCCTTTAGAATACCAAGCTTCCTTTTACTAGGGTATTAGGTAGCTAACGAGAAATATAATACTACCTCTACTCCATATTCGACGTCATACTTTCTTTTTTGGGAAATTCCAAAATGAATGTCACTTTTCTAAACCATTGAAATATTTACTCCTAAAAGACTATATTGGCCTTGCAAAAAATATGGAGTACTTGCTTAGTTGATCGAGTGTTATATCATGAACCCCCGCAAGTCCTAGTTAGTAAATAGTTACCTGCTTTTCAAATTGGGGGTATAAGCCAATAAGCTGGCCAGTATTATTTTCCTAAAAAATGCCAAGTTAACCATTACATTGAAATTAGAATGGTGGGAGTATCATTCATATGGTGATGTGGCACACACAAACACAAAGAGGGAGGAAGGAACTCTTAATTTTATGTGGCCTTAAAAAAAAGGAAAAAAGAGAATAATTTGACGGTCGACTGTTATGCACTAAAATATAATAGCAAAGGAAACTATACTTGGAAAGCAGATTCTAATACTCAACGACATATACATACTACATTTCTGATTGGGGTATTACTATGCAGTATACTTTAGGTGGTTAAGTCAATATATCTTAAACCTAATTTAATCTATCAATTACTTAAAGCCCTGTTATTAATCTAGCATGTGGAAAACTGCTTCACTATTGTACACTTACAGAAGCGGACAATATGCTTCTAGCTTCACATCATTTTAACAATTCATAAATGTGATCTGATTTTATCTATCTAGAAAAAAGCATGTGAACTAATGTGATTAAATCACTGGTAGGTGTGATAGTAAAACTAGTTTAAAAGTGGAAGCTATATCCACCAATATTAAGGTGATTGCATTCAGCGTGTCGTTCATTATTATCATAATTTAAGAATTGTTCAATTTCCTGAAATTGCAGGTACCAGGAAATTCTTACAGACCCGAGTTACGCTGGCCAATTTGTCTTAATGACAAACCCTCATATTGGCAATACTGGTGTTAATTTTGGTGAGTAGTATTTTCTCTCATATGCTTGTAGATTTTTGTCTAAGACAGTTTTTGTAATTGGGATAAGGATGCCTTCTATGGCAGATGATGAAGAATCTCAACAGTGCTTCCTTGCCGGTTTAGTAATCCGAAGTTTGAGTATCAGGTATAATGCTTTCTACCCCAGTTCGTTTCAGAACTGAGTTTGGTTGATATTTTCCCTCTCAAGCGGCTTTTGTGTAATTATATAGTGTACTAATTATTACTCTACACTCTACAGTACTTCTAATTGGAGATGTACCGAAACACTTGATGATTATTTGGCAAAAAGAAACATCATGGGAATATGTGAGTGATATCACATCATCAGCTTTCTTGCTAATGTTTTAGTCAGCTATGCATTTATTAGCTTTGTCCACTAGATAGCATTTGACCTTAGTTTTCTTTTCCTATTGTTTTATTATGCAACAGATGATGTTGACACGCGTGCAATTACCCGTAGATTGAGACAAGATGGAAGCCTAATTGGTGTACTTAGCACAGAAGATTCAAAAACAGATGAAGAACTTTTGGAAGTGTCTCGTACATGGGACATTGTTGGTAGAATCTCATATAACTTTTGAAAGTTATATGAGAATATGGTTGCAATTGGTAATAATCTATGTTTTTTTATATATTGTTTCAGGAGTGGATTTAATAAGTGGTGTTTCCTGCAAGGCCCCTTACGAATGGGTTGATAAGACGGATACAGAGTGGGATTTTAATTCCAGTGGTAGCGATAGAGAGACTTTCCATGTTAGTGTTATATTAAATTTGTAGTGAATTACGAAAAAACATACTTGCAATTCTAATATATACTCATTTTTTATCTTCTTGTGAGTGAAGGTTATTGCGTATGATTATGGTATCAAGCATAATATACTGAGGCGCTTGGCATCTTATGGCTGTAAGATAACAGTCGTCCCTTCAACATGGCCAGCATCTGAAACTCTAAATATGAAACCAGATGGAGTATTTTTCAGCAATGGACCAGGTGACCCTTCTGCAGTTCCATATGCTGTTGAATCAGTCAAGGAAATAATTGGAAAGGTTCCCGTTTTTGGGATTTGCATGGGCCACCAGTTACTTGGCCAGGCATTGGGTGGTAAAACCTATAAGATGAAGTTTGGTCACCATGGAGGAAATCATCCTGTTCGTAACCTTCGTAATGGCCGTGTTGAGATAAGTGCTCAGGTGTGCTCATAAACCAACACTAGTCAGTTACTTTGTATGACTTTCCAATGTGCACATAATTCCACCCTAGTTTTCTGCTTTCAGATCCTTTTTATTATCTATAGCCTTAAATATACTCTATTTTAGCTAATTTCTTGATGATCAGTAATGCTGATCTCCCAGTTGTTTGCTTTTATATTATTTCAATTTCTTGATCTGACAGAATCACAACTATGCTGTTGATCCTGCATCACTTCCCAATGGTGTGGAAGTCACTCACGTAAATCTCAATGATGGAAGCTGTGCTGGTCTTGCCTTCCCTCAACGAAAGCTCATGTCTCTTCAGTACCATCCTGAAGCATCTCCTGGACCTCATGATTCAGATCCTGGTAATTGAACATTTGATATCTTTTTCTTGAACCTACCTTTAATTCCAAGGTGTTGCACATATTATAGATAATGCATTAACTGCCTACTCAAAGTATTTTACTGCTATATAAACAAGAACAATGGAACTGAAAGTGAAAGTGAAGGTATATGGAAGTGATTATTCCATTAAGGGTTTTTGCTGTCAAATGTAAGTGTGAATGGTCATTTGGGTACAAACTTTTAGCATTATTTGCACAGTGGCTACACTCTTAAATTAAAATAGCCCGTGCCTTTACTACTCCACCAGGCAATGGCATTTCCCCTTTCAATATAGACTATAAATATATTTAATATATAGTAATACCAGTACAATAGTAGAAACGACAGATGCAATTTAATATATAGTGGATATATACGTTTGATTGCAGGAGCGGTCAACCTTAGTATATTTATATCAATAGCCAAGTATATTTCATTCAATAGGTAATCTGTCTGTTAGGACCTTGGTGAACCTGTCAGAAAACACAAGATGCTGCTTCTTGTTAATGTAAAATCCGTTACAAGTATTTTGTATACAAAATCTTTCTCAGCAATGACTTTATAAGTTATCCAAGCTTGGGATTTTTGCTCACTCCCTGTATAAATTGTGTACATGGGCTATCCCTTTCTTTTAATAAATATTTACCTGCCAATTTTTTTTTACAGTTAAACTATTTTTCTGCACATCAAACTGAGTTAAATAAATGGCATTAATCTTTCCCAATTGAAAGAGGGACCTCTGCTTAGATACTATATACATATTTTCTTGAGCCGAATGCTAATGAAACCTAATCTTGTTGCAGTCTTTGGGGAGTTTATACAGCTGATGAAGAAAGAAAAACATAATCTGTGAGCAGAATCTGCTCTGTACTAATGCATTGGTCAACTGGAATGTACTGGTGGTCGCGGTAGTATGGTTCTTTGGTTGGGCTAAAGAGATGAATGATGATGATGTTTATGGAGCAAAGTTCACTAAGTTAACGCAATCACTCGGGTGTTTTGGTTGTTGAAGTTTAAAATGTCAGTCAGGATCTACCTTTTTTACCCAGTACGACCACTTGGTCTACCATGTAGAGAACTTTGTGAATTTTATAATGTTTTGGTTGAATTTGGCATTGTAGACCCTTAAAATATGAATGAAGCACGTGGACGAAGAATAGCGTGGCACGTTGCACTCGTCATAAAAGGAAGCAAAAGATTGATTCAAAATTGGGCCGTAAATGCCCAATCTAGACCCAAAATGGTCACTCGAGGCTTACAGACATTGTGGGGCCATCTCGAGGTAAAATTAACCCGTAATATTAATTGTGCTTAACCTCTTTGGGCCAAGGGCAGAAGTCCCATAAAGGTCTAGGGTTCAAATTTCCATAATTTGGGGTACATGTTAAAGGTTATGGTTTGGTGGATGAAGAGTAGAGTTCGTTAAAGGCTATCTATATTATATGGACAAACTTAAAGTCTAACTGAGACTGAACTTGTTATTATATGGACTTGTGGCCCATTGAGGGCCCCAAATGATGACTATATAAAGAGAGGGAGAGGCTCATTTTTGGGCTCTCTTAAGACTGGACCAAGACGGAAAATCTCTTCTACAATAGATGGAATCCTGCCACCATCTTAATTTTTTGGGTAGAATTGGTTGTTTGGCCAAATTTCCAGAACCGAAGCTGTTGATGAATTTGTTCAACTATTATGAATATAAGCTAGAACTTGGTATAAACCATCCATCCTTCTGGATTTTAGGAATTTCCTGGTGAGCAGTTGTCAAATTGAAGTCCTCCGACTACTAAATGAATACTCATCATGAATGAGCTTATTTTATGATGAATGCCAATTTTCGAAGTCCCATTGTCAATTTAACACTATCAAATTTCTCATGAAAGATGAGTGTCAAGTTGGTATAAAATAAATACTTGATACAATTTGTGAGTGCATGAATGCACCTGCCAGTGCTATGGATCATGTCTCCGAGGGGAAAACAATTGTTGCTTAAAGATGCAACTCTTTTTTTGGTGGAATTTCTTGTCAATGATAAACAAAGCTCATATAGCAAAGCCGATACTTTTGTGCCAGAACAGATTTTGCAGGCCTTTACTTTTGTGCTGCTACAAACTTTTTACAATATTCAGTCATGTTTATAAAGTACCTCCACTTTAAATGCATCAAAGAAAGTACAAAAAACCAAAATCTACAACTTATTAAAGATTTACTAATGTTCAAGAGGACTATTTGATAAGATAAACCAAAAATATGCAACCAATTTCCAAACCAGATAACCAACTTCATAGCAAAATATAATCTCGATTAACCTCTTCAATAATCTTCACAACCCATTTTCAAATTTCACCACAATTTTCTTTTGACTTCTTCGTTATCTCCAGGAAAATACATAGAAAGACATTCTATCCATTCCCTACACTACACATTAAAAACTCAGATACACTAAATTCCCAACCACTACATTCCATTAGAGTTCTACGCTTAGCACAAATAGACAAACAGATGAATCAGATCTAAGCCCTTTCTCCCCTAATCCTCCTAGCAAGCTGAATATCCTTGGGCATAATTGTGACCCTCTTGGCATGAATTGCACACAAATTGGTATCCTCAAACAAACCCACCAAATACGCTTCAGCCGCCTCTTGCAGCGCCGCCACAGCACTGCTCTGAAACCTCAAATCAGTCTTGAAATCCTGAGCAATCTCACGAACCAGACGCTGAAAGGGCAGCTTTCGGATCAAAAGCTCAGTGCTTTTCTGGTACTTCCTTATCTCCCTGAGGGCCACTGTGCCAGGGCGGAAACGATGAGGCTTCTTCACTCCTCCGGTGGCCGGAGCTGACTTTCTGGCTGCCTTGGTGGCGAGTTGCTTTCTGGGTGCTTTGCCTCCGGTGGACTTTCTTGCGGTTTGCTTGGTACGAGCCATCGATTGATAGAAAGAGGAATTAGAAAGAGAATGACAGAGAATTTGAGATTTCGTTTCTGGGTGCGATAATGAGAAGATTTTGGGGTGATTTATAATTGAAATTGGAGGGTATAAATTGAAAATTTGAATTTTTGGTGATGTTTTTTGTGTTGGCGGGTTTATTTTTGATTTGAGTGGCGAGTTTTGGAGCGTTGGATTGTTATTCTGGTGAAGGGTGACGATTTGTTTTCTAGGGTAGCACACGGATCACTATCCGTGGTTGACTATAAGAGTAGAGCTGGGTTGGGTTGTTTGATTGGTCATGGGCGGCCTTTTTCAAACTTTTCTGGTGGATTGTTATTGATACTATTTTTTGGATTGGGCTTTGAATTTTGAACTCTCTTATCTTTGGGTTCAAAAGAGGGGGAAAAACCAAGAAAGTGTTAATGTGTTACTCCCTTCGTCCTAAGATAAAAGTCTTCTATTGACTTTTATGGTCAAATTGACTATTTTTTCAAATCAATATATCTTATTATTTTTTTTATATATATAAAAAGCCTATAAATATTATAAACTACATACAATTTATTACTAATCTTAATGTTTATTTTTTTGAAAATCTAAATATATATGTTTAATTGTTAATTTTAAAAATGATCAATTTGAGTACAAAAGTCAATAGATGACTTTTATCTTGGGACAGATAGAATATAAAATATATTTAAATGCACTTTTATCCCCCCAAGTCTACTCTATTTTGCATATTACATTATATATTTCAAAATATGACACTTCACATCCTTCACTTTTAGCAAACAGGCAAATAACACCCTTCGGTCTTAAATGTTAACTAGAGTGACTGAATTTTAGGGCGAATGGTGTTATGTGCTTGTTTGCTAAAAATACGGGATGCAAAATATTATATTTTGAAGTATAGGATGTAATGTACAAAATAAAATAAATTTGAAGAATACAAAATACATTTAACTCAAATATACTTCTAATAAATAACTTGCACAACAAAAATTTACGTGAAAAAATTCACATAAAGAGATCTAAGAAATTCATTATCAAAATTAGTTGAGAATACAACTTCAATTTACTCACTATTTTTCTTGGAATATCTTTTGTGTTATTATCCCTTTGTATCTTTCTTTCTTTTGACTCTTGTATCATTTGCTAGTAAGATGATTCCTATTTATGGGAATCTTTTACTTGGATACATGAGTTTGAAACCCGGACCGTATGATAAAAATAACTTGCTAAAAGAAAATACATATCTAATTTTGAAACAATAAGAGTATTTAAAGACAATGAAGAAGTTAGAATTTTTTTTCGTTAAAATTATTATTAAGTTATAAATAATTTGGCGAGAGTTCTGGAGCAATGTCCCTGAGTCAATTTTTTTTTAATACTTTTTTACATTTGGCTCACACACACACACATGCATAATATATACTATATTACAATGACAATATAATAACTAATAACATATAGTATATATACACTATGTTGACTCATAATAGATTTTTTTAATCACAATTGTTCATAAGTAATTAATTCTTTAATTATTTTAAAAAATAATATAAATTTTATTATTATTTAGTTTAAAAATATTATAGAGAAAGATACATATATTAAGGGCATATGAGTCATGTATGGTTCAAATTTGATTGACAAAGTTATAAATTTTCAATTTGACCCCATATAGTATAAATTTTAAAAAATTTAAGTGGGATCAATTTATATATAATACTTTAAAATTTAAAATTTTATTCTATATTATAAAGTAATTTTTTTTTTTAGTGAAGTTAATTGACCCCACACCTTGCCACGTGGCTTCGTCACTGTTTATGGACTACTGCACCGACTTTGCCGCTGTAGTTGGTGAATACATAGTCTCTCTTGTACATAAATTGGTTCTTTTTTTCAAAAAAAACACAAAACCTTTACTATTGCAATGTAATAAATCTAATGATGTATTTATTATATTCGATTAATAAGGTAGCCGAATTAAGTGCACAATCTAGAATAAAATAAACTGTTTATGATTTTTAGAAACTCTATATATACATGTTTTTATTTGTTATAGTTAATTGACTGTGTCAATTTCTATAAACGACTTAGTTTAAATTTATGAAAGGATAATTTTTTAATTAGTAAAAGAATAAAATTGTCAATAATGAAATTAGTGAAATGACAAGACTATCATCGATTAATTTGTCATATTACGTTTGCTTGGACTGTTGTCATGGGCAACTAAGATGTATGTGATAAATGGCAGTATGGCACTGCACTCATGCTGTTATATATTAGTAGTAGTATATACACTTTCTAAGGGATCTGAGAAAAGTGGCGACCGGAGTGATTTTTAGCATCGATGAGATTGGGTGTGAAATCGGTAGAGTCGACAATCAAAACAGAGATGTTTTACATTGTCGGGTACGACCACTCCGGTCACCCCATAATTTTTGATTTGAGAATGGGATCAATTGCATTTGACATAATGGACATGTCCCAATCTTTACTCAACCCAGTTAGTTTGTAAATCAAGGTTGGTCTACTATCAGAGTATACCGCCCAGACATAAACCTCTGAACCTCATGATTGATCCCTCCCATCTTGGCCTTGTACGCAAAGCAAAGCAAACCCAGCCTCTCCTTCTGCAGATTGCAGTTCTCATGACAAATATTGACAAAATATACCATCATGTCAACGTTATTGAACTTACCATCGACTACTTTAGGAATAAATATGAAATAAAAATATATTTTTAAATTTTATAAATTTTGAACAGAATTTTTTTTTGTCAAATAGAGCGAGTATAAAGTCCGCTTTATATTGTTGGTGCGTAATTATAAACGTGTAACTACTATGTTGCATCCAAATGCTGAAGAGCCAAATATCCCGAGGATGAAATTTATCATATCGGTAACCATTATACTCCTAACGTGGATTTAAGAAAGGAGGACGTGAAAAAAAAATGTTAATTAACAAAGGTTCAACTGATTACCGCGTTCGTATTGTAAATATGTATTTACATATAATCCATCCAAAAATATTATGTATAAGATGTGCAAACATGATTCGATGCGTTACATATATAGACATACTATATGTCTAGTTTTTGTCACGTCTTGGCACGATTAGAGGCTCAGGGTGGGTGCTGTTCGGTGCATTCAGTAAAGGTTCTGATTTGGTGGGGCTGCAATTAAATATACACTCACAAGTCTTGGCGTTTAAAAATTAATAAAAAATAAATAAAAAATCAGACGGAGGTAGCTAGTTGGAGGGTAAAATTCATGGAAGTGTGGACCATTTCTTTCGACACATCAAAAGATGGGAAATATCTACTCCAACAGTTTACCCTATTCACAACTGGGGATTAAAAAAAATAGTTTATAACTGGGCATCATCCTTATCAATTGTAGTTTGATGACAAAAAAAATATTATCAATTAATTACACTTCGCCTTAATACTCCATTTTTATTTACTAATCTAGAAATGAGATGGAGAGACAGTAAAGTACCTCCAACAATTAATTAAAGATAAAAAGTGTCTGACAAAATAAGATTAAGAGCATGTGAAAGAACATTACTCCTCAACACCGATGACTTATGGCTATCACTTTAAAACACGTACATTAAATATAGTACAGTGGTCCACCGTTAAAGAAGCACGGCCAACCTCACATGCTCAATCAATCAACTTCTTTACACATAACAATCAGATGATTTATGGTCCACCATAAATATTCTGAGCCAGCATGTACATCAAGCTTTAAATATTCATTTAATAGATTTGTTGTAATTTTCCCAGTCCCCCGCACCAAAACATGACTCTTGTATTCTTTACTCAAAACAGACAAATATTAAAAACATCTTGAAAAAATTAATTTTTCTAAGAGAACAATAATTCTTAATACAACTTTTGAGGGAAAAATTCAGTTAGGATCGTCGTTTAGAAAGTACCATGTGCCCGAATCATACAATTAGATTAGCTGCATTTATTCCAATATTTACTTTTATAAGTGATTTGATTCCTAAGTTGGTCTTTCTTGACATGCTCACCGACCATATTTATCTTAATCAAGTTGATTATATACAAATAAGATTCAATGGGGTCAGCCAGAAATGCTCCGATCACCGTGGCCCCGTGGGGTATAGTATAAAGTTTATTCAAATGACCTTAACACCTGCAAGCTGGAAGAGTTTTCAAAGATGAAATAATTAGAAAAGAGCAGCAATTTCTCCTCCGGCCCCCACAAAACCCATAATATCATATGTTAGATCCAATCCAATAAAGAGTGCCAGTTCAAGCTTCAATCACTTTATACCGCAATCTAAGACTTTTAAACTCCTTCCAGAAAGTTCTATCCAAATAGACAGGAAGCATGATTAGGTCTTGGGTATAAAATATGAACACTGAACTTGATCAAAGAGTTTCCCAACTTTACTTATCAAGCAAACTCCCCATTCTCGTGTTTCACTATTCTAAACAATCATGGTTCACAAACAAATCCACCCCATTAGATATTGAATAAAACATTGAGTAACAAGTTACGGGAAAGATTTTTGTATGAACAAAAATAAGATTTGCCGGGCAGCCTTAGAAAAAGCCTATTTCAACAAAGAGATCAAAGGTTTCCACCAGAATGACAATATAACAGGTGCAGGGCGAGCAGCATAGAACGAGGAGAAAGACTAGTTACTCCTGTTGGTTAGAAAATTATGGAGATTGCCCGATAATATAATTTACAAACAACAAATATGTAAACCAAGTCCAAGTAGTGTGGCAAATTAGCTCCCATAAATTTTTAGTGGAGGTTGTAATATCACGGGAAAATAGGATGAAGCTTTTACTTATCGAAAATGTCAATCAAGAATGGGACAAGCAGGCCTTATGAAGCATGAGACAAACAAAGAACAGATACAGAGGACAAAATTGAAACAAACTAACAAAGATTCCCACAATTTGGGTGGATGAGCAAGCAGATTGAAACCTGCATATATTTTATCCACGTCCAAAAATCTTTCAACCCATCACTAAATATAATTTCCAAAACGAGTTTGTCCACAAACTGACACTAATATAAAATTTCTCGTACAACAAATATTAACATAATTGTTCCAAGAAAATAAGAACATCGAAAATGAAATTAAAAGGAAAATTTAAGAAAAATGTTGGAAAAAAGAAACACCACAAATCACTCCTCAACTACAAGCGTCCTACTAACAAGGCACGGTTGAAGCACCGACAGACGGACGGGACAAGGTGGCTCATTGAACTTTCAGCATTCATCCAAGGCATGGTGAGATCCTAATGTGGATGAAGAATTGATACATCAAAAAACCATATTATACCTCATTTCATCAAACCCACCACCTCAACCGCCACAGTTAACACAAAAAACCAACTAGAATTGAATAAAAAACTCACCATCAAAGCAACAGTATAGAACTTAGAAGCACTTCCTGTGCACAATTGATGGGCCAGACTCGTCATATTCACCCTTGGAAATCCACATCTGATTCAACACAAAAAATTAATGTCAACTATATGACAGAAAGAGTAGTTCACTGAAGCAAAAACACAATGATAGCCTAAAGAGTTTCACCTGTTGGAAGGTGCTGAGAGATGCAAGGATGGATCCTCCAATCCAGACACTGTATTTTCTCTCAGGAGGAGCAACCACCTTGATCTTCATGCTGCTGGGAGCAAGAGCAGTAATTTCCTTACTCATACGATCAGCAATACCCGGGAACATTGTTGAACCACCACTGAGCACAATGTTTCCATACAGATCCTTCCTTATATCGACATCGCACTTCATGATGGAATTGTAAGTAGTCTCGTGGATCCCTGCAGCTTCCATTCCGATCAAGGATGGCTGGAAAAGGACTTCTGGGCAACGGAATCTCTCAGCTCCAATTGTAATAACTTGTCCATCAGGCAATTCATAGTTCTTCTCAACAGAAGAGCTGCTCTTTGCAGTTTCAAGCTCTTGCTCATAGTCAAGGGCCACATAAGCGAGTTTCTCCTTCATGTCACGTACAATTTCCCGCTCGGCAGTGGTGGTGAACATGTAACCTCTCTCCGTTAAAATCTTCATGAGGGCATCAGTGAGATCACGACCAGCAAGGTCCAGACGAAGGATGGCATGGGGAAGGGCATACCCTTCATAGATTGGTACAGTGTGACTCACACCATCCCCAGAATCCAGCACGATACCTGTTGGAGATTTAAGTTTAGATTGTCAAACATGATATAACTTAGAGAACATAGATTCTTATAGGGACCAATACGAACCAGTTGTACGACCGCTGGCATATAGAGAAAGAACGGCCTGGATGGCAACATACATTGCAGGAACATTGAAGGTTTCAAACATTATTTGAGTCATTTTCTCCCTGTTGGCCTTAGGGTTTAGTGGTGCCTCAGTGAGAAGAACCGGGTGCTCCTCAGGAGCAACACGAAGCTCGTTGTAGAAAGTGTGATGCCAGATTTTCTCCATGTCATCCCAGTTGCTGACAATACCATGCTCAATAGGATATTTCAAGGTAAGAATACCTCTCTTCGATTGGGCTTCATCACCAACATATGCATCCTTCTGGCCCATCCCAACCATGACACCTGTGTGTCTGGGCCTGCCAACAATACTTGGAAACACTGCCCTGGGAGCATCATCACCAGCAAAACCAGCCTACAGATAAAACATGGCATTATTTTATATAGTGTATTGATGATAATGTAGTGGGGTAAACTTTACAAGCATTAAAGAAATCAACTAACCTTCACCATTCCGGTTCCATTGTCACAAACAAGGGGTTGGATATCCTCAGCATCGGCCATCTTTTATATTACTGCATAACAAATATCAAGTTAGGCAAAAAGGAAAGCTACAATAAATAAATTCCTACTAATCTAACTTTTAGGCCATTAGTGTTCTAATTCATTCAGCAAATCTAATGTTGGCTTTCTCCATTTCCCCTTTGTATAAATGAAATGAGATCTTTCTTATAAAGAGCCAAACATGAACTACCGAGTAAATTCTTTATTAACCAACTGAGAAGCAGCTTAAAGTCAATGCATTTCAAGCAGAAATCTACTGCTTGGCCATGTTTTTTCTACATCTAATCTGATAAAACCAAAACTGATATCTAATCTCATAAAACCAAAACCTTCTACTAGTTTTAATAATTCATTAACCTGCTTCAACGATAATATGTATATTCTGATACATATACTGAAAGATGATATCTAGCATCACAACAAAATAGTTTACTTAAACAAAAACAAGACTTGCAATATTACTACAATATAAAATTTATTGACTATCATCTACTTACTTTTTAATTGTAATAGGAGAACATCGTCGCATAAGATCATTCTATCAGAGATTAGCTCAATTACAACCAAAACAAATAAGTGCAGGGATCTACTAGTTTAAGAAGTACTACGTAAAAAAAATGAAGAATTATCAATAGTTACAGTAACAACTAGATCACGAGAGTTAATCAACAGAATCGGTAACATAAAATGCAGAACTTGGAGCTCAGTCATGAGTGCATTAACATTTGAATGACTTGAAAAAACTGATTTTAGATCAAACAACAGATCGGAATCAGAAAAACAGTTTAAAAACAAAATCTAAATCTACAATGTCAAGCTCACATCGATCAAACTCTATATTAAGATTTAAGCATCATCGCAAGCCAAATCAAAACAATAATAATCTTCAGTCCAGTACTTTTTACAGATCTTTCAGCGTACATCACAGATTCAGACCCAAAATTACAAATCAAAAACTTCAGAATCATAAAATTTCATCACTCAAACCAGTAAATCAGACCTAATTATAAACAGATCGTAGCTTACCTCTTGAGCGCGCGAGAGAAAATTCGAAGCAGATCGAGGAACAAACCGAGCCAACTTCCGAAGAGGATGGCTGGCTCTTTTCACTTTCTCTCTCTAGATTCTCTCGCTCTAGGTTGAAACGTTGAAGCGGAAATAAGGTAGATAAAGGTATTTATATAGAAAGGGTTTTTGGAATTTGAAATGCAAATGAAATGAAGACGAAATGAAGAATAATAATAGCAGTAATTTTCTAAGAGAGAGAAAGTAGTAAGAGAAGAATCATTTCGACCACTAGAGAAAAGATGGGGTGACCTGGCATTGACAGCCTTTCGACAATTAGATTCGATCTGGGCCGTGGGATCAATGTCTGGTGGCTACGGCATAGACAGGCGGTCCGCTTGAGCCGGGTTGAAATTTTTAGGACTGGACTCTACGTACTGCCGGCGGAGCTGAGTGAATTAGTAGATTTCTAGTTCGGCTTATGTCTTTTTAAATTAAGGTTTTAAAATTCAGCTCGACCCGCGGTCTGATCGGTCAAAATTCAAAATTGATAGACACGTCTGTCTGATTTAGTCCAAAAATATATATTTTCATCGATTTGGTTAAAATTTAATTTTAAAGTATTTTTAATAATTTTTTGTATAAAAAAAATTATTTTTAAAATTAGATATTTTTATTAATATTATAATATTATTTCACAATTTTTTAATTTATAAAAAATTAGATATTTTAAAATTTTATTAATTATTAATAATATTTTTTATATATATTTATGACATTATTGGTTCAATAACAGTTTGACTACTGGTTGGATCAATAACCCATCTACTCAGTACTTTTTTCGGTTCGATGACCGTTTGGGGTCTGAAAATATTGTTTTAAATGACTTAATGACAAAAAAAATCTGCAAGCTTTACAAGTGTTATCAATTTAACTAATATGTAGTTTTTTTAACAGATTAAATATTGTACTCTTGAAAATTCAATTAGAATACCAAAAAATATACTATAGTCCAAACTATGATTAGTCTTTATTGAGGTGACTACTGATGTGTAATTTTTTTTAACTAATATTCTGCCATTTTCCTTGGCATTTTTAGGTTTAAAAATAAAAAAATATTTAAGGCTTATTTGCTAGTTTAGGGAAAGCCAAATGACAATTTGATCGAGAGCAAAGTCAGAAATATATTTCAGTGAGGTCAAAATTATTGTTAAATTAAAAATAATTTGGCGTGGGTTCGGGGGCAACACTCCCAAACCAATTATTTTAATACTTTTATACTTTCGGATCAAACACGCACATATAATTTATACTATATTACAATGACAATATAATAACTAATAGTATATGGTATATATACACTATATTGACTCATAATAGATTTTTCTAATCACAACTGTTCATAAATAATTAATTTATTAATTATTTTAATAAATAATATAAATTATATTATTATTTAGTTTTAAAATATTAGAGAGAGAGATACATATATTGAGGAGATACGAATTATATGTGGTTAAAATTTGATTGACAAAGTTAAAAAATTTCAATTTGATCCTGTATAATAAAAAAGTTATAAAATTTGAGTGAAGTCAATTTATATATAATACTTAAAAATTTTAAAATTTACTCTATATTATAAAATAATTAATTTTTTTAGTGGGTTAATTGACCTCACTACAATAGATGTAGCTTCGGCCTTGACTTTGATCAAATGGATAAAAAATTAGGTCACCCCAAATTGTCATTTAACCTTATAGAAAAAGAAATAGAATAGAATCTAATATTTTCATTCCAAAATATAGAATTAAGTTTAATTTTTTAAGTTAATTTGAGATATATTTTAAATTAAAATTGATATAAATTTATTTAATTTGACATAATACAATTATAAAAATCACAAATTATTTATAAAACTTAGTCAGCTCCACACTTTTAGCCTCTAGGTATGGTAAAATTAAGTTGGGTCAGGCCCAGAAATAAGTATTCTTCAGTCTTTACTCTTGCATGCTTAGCATGCAAGCTTCATGTCTAGTTTAAGGCTATTTTATTTTCTACTCTTTTATTCTTTAATAGGTTTATAATCCTTTTTTACTTTTACAAAAATATAAAAATAGAATTAAAAATAAATTTCATGTTAGTTAACTCCTTAAAATTTTAAAATATATTACATTAACGGATGGAAATACAAATACGGAACCAACAAATCTTCCAAACTACCCTTTAATAATTGTTATTACAAAAAAATATAACTGTTGAATTTTGAAGGACCAAAACATCCTCCAAACTAGCCCTTTATAGTTTATATAGCTATAGATGAATAAAATAGCAAAAAAGATAAATATAAAAAAGCATGGTTTTATACTTTCAGCTTTCAGGCCCATACCATATATCAAGTCAGATTTTTATCGTAGGTCGGTCCAGGCCCTATTTTAGGTCAGGCCAAACCAGTCTTTAAGAAAAAAGATTGTTTATGGAGCCTATAAGTAAGGACTGCTCCGTTCTATACTCAAAAAGCAAAGTGGCCCGAGTTTTTTAGGCTGGGCCAGTCCTAAATTTCAATCTTCAAATTTTGTGTGATATCCCACTTGCACATAACTGATTTATTTTTCTCATATATTACATATTAGTAGGCAAAGGCATAGGAATGACAATGGTGCGCCGTACTTTGAATTTCTCAATCATTTGGAATCGCATTGGTTTTAAAAACTTTTGAATTGGAATCGTACTGCATTAATAATGATTTAAGATTTTTTTATATTAAAATTATATGGCTGATTTATATTTTGAACCGTATCGCATAAATTTGAACTAATAAAAAATTATTAATATTTTTGATTTAATATTTTTATAACACGCATTATAATAATATTTATTAAAATAACTCAAGAAATATTAACAAGCAATATAAGAATGTTCAATTAAAATTTCGATAACATTGTTAGAATTTTAACCATATCAAGTTATCAACTATGTAATAAAAATATTTATAAATTAACTTTTGATATACAAAATTAAAAAATAATTAAAATATATGTTTGAATGACTCTGGTTATATATAATAGTATATAAAAATAGTAATATTATAAAATATGGAGATATAATTAAAATAAATAAGTATATATAAAGTGGTTCAAGGATCAATGCACCATCAGTTCAACAAGTAGTGCGGTACGGTGCATTGCACCGATAGTGAGATAAATACCAAATCACATCATGCTGGTTAATTTTTTTTGCACTAAAACCGCATTGCGAGGCCAATGGTTCGGATAAAAACTGACTAGTTTGATGCAATTCGACTAATTTCGGATCGATTTCAGTTCAAATTGTCATCCATAGCATTGCATGTGTAATTATCAAAAAATTATGATTATATGAAAATGAAGAATTTATATTTTTCATATTTATGAAAACACATAAAAGTAATTATTAAAAAAAAACAATAGTGAAATATCATTTACTACACCGAATTATTCAATCCAAAATTTAAAATATTTTAAGAGTTTTAAATAGTTGATGAATGACATAGAGGTCATCGCGGAAAAGAGAGATCGACTCGAGTTGATTAATAAAACTTGTACAAATTAAAAAGTATTGTAAAAATGAAGCATTACATAAATAACGAACATAAAAAGTAAATTAGAGTAAACATTTTTAAGATACGATGTGACCAAAAATTACCAAAAAATAATTACCAATAAAATTTCACACTTTATAATTAGATATATTGTTTTCACATAAATTTATATTTTCATCAAATCTAAAAGAAAAGTTCATTTAGACTTTAAAATTTAATTCACAAAACTATTAAACTCTATATTAATTTAATAGTACTTTAAATAATATAAAAAGTAAGTACAATTTTGTCCACTAAAATCATTAAAATTATATTAATTATAATATGCAATAACTATACTTCAAAAATTTAAATTGCGAGCAATATTATGTAACGGAGAGAGTAATGTTTTTTAGACTAGGAAACATTAAAACGAAAAATATACGATTTTACGAGATACTGTCGTACTTATCAATCCCCATATATAATGTCTTCTTTTAAAAATATAGTTACTTATAATAAAAATTTTAGTACGCAATCGTATCTTAGGTTAGGCATTGTATTAAAAAATAAAAATAATAATCTAATGATAAAATACTTTTTTATTGTGCAAGATCAAAAATTCAAGTCTAGCTCTTAATAAAATTTAAAATTATAAAATATATATGTAGAATTGAATTATAATAAATTGTAAGGTATTGTGCTTAGTTAAAATGACCATTTATGTAATTTCCAAAAAATTAATTATGAAAATATGTATATTTTAATTTGATATGAGGTCGTGAAGTAACATTGTTATAGTCGTGTAATATATATATATATTGAAAATTCATATTTGTTTTGTTTTTTAAGCACTATAAAATTGTTGACACACAACACGACGATATTATGTGAAAATACTTTCATATGCTTTAGATTTGCATAGTAAAAATCTTATATGAAAGATGGGAAAAGAAGAAAGAATTATAAAATGGATGATTTTTAAAACTATAGATATAGAAAGAAAAAAAAAATTGGGAAGGAGATAACATAATTCCCACTTTTTTTTTTCAAAAGATTTACTCTTAATTAAAAACAAGAAAATGGTAAAGGACTTATAATAATCCTTTCAAAATGTAATAATTAATTTCTATATAGTGGTCTATCTAATTTTATCTTATAAGGAAAAAATAATAATATATTTAATATTTTAATTATTTCAAAACTCAAAAAAAAAAAAAAAAACACCCGAAGGCTTTATAAAACTCACCATTTTAATTATTTTAATGATTATATTTTAATTATAATCATTTATCGTTGGACTCCCTTCCTTCCTTCCTTCCTTCCCTTCCTCACTTTATTTTATTCTATAACACACTTTTAAAACGATTCAATTTAAATTACCTAAATTGATCATAAAGTAACACCCGAAGGCTTTATAAAACTGTATTACAATAGTGTCCTGCTATGCATTGGTATAAATTTACTCGGGGACATTTTATAAAACAAGTCCTAGAGATGTGTTGGCTCAGCTATTGCGCAGATGGTGTTTATTAGCTGTTTCATGTTGAGATACTCCTCAAATTTTATTTAGAAAAAAATTATTATTATAAAAAAGAAGTATTTTATTTTGAATAAAAAAAAAAAGGTGCAAGTATTATATAAATAAAGTATTATATTTAATGATGAAGTATAGTACAACCAAAAGTCATGTAATACCCTAAGAGTTTAGAGAGTGTGTGAGTGAGTTTTGCGTTTGTGTTATATTCCGTATAAAAAAGTTGTATTGTGAGATGGAGGGTTTTGCAGCTTTTAATCCGTATAAAAAGTTGTGTCGTAGTATTATATAATTTCAAGTTTTAGGATGTAAAGCTTGAGAGGATTATTGTAAGCCCATTATTATATTGTAATAGTGGATATTAAGAGTTTGTCATGTGTTTTTTCCTTTGAGAATTTTTTATATTAAATCTTGTGTTATTATTATCTCTTTATTTTATATTGTTCGGTTTACGTAGACTTAATTCCTAATACTTCATTTGTGTGAAGTGGCTACCCCTTAAGCAAAGAGCATTGATCGTTTCCTCAACCGGAAAATTGAAAGAATGTCTGTCATAATTCATTAGTCTAGTCTCCAAAATAGTTAAATAGGTCTCTAGTAGGAGAAGTTATTTAATGATTTTGGGGTGCCCCAGGCCATTGATGTCCCAAACCACTAACATGTTGTCAATTCAGCATGTATAGTGGGTCATTTCACTGTACATGCTGAAATAACAGCATATGAATGGTCCTGAGGTGAACATAGAATAATTTTTTTCTCTATTAGGTGATTCTCAAAGGTTATCTTCATCGCTTTTGTCTCTGAAAAGTTACTACTGATGGTTATTTTGTTGGTTAATTTTCTGAAAGCATCTATTGACTAGTCCGTATCCTTAGTTTTTGGAACAACATTTTATCAGTTCACAGACTCCAATATACCTACCTACCCGATCAGGTTCTGAATAGTTGCCCTTAAAGCATTCTATTTTTAATACATTTCAGATAAGTATGTGTAAACTGTTAAAATATTATTGATAGATCGTGCTATTTCATAAAATAAAAATTAAATTAAATTAATCATAACATTAAGTACTTACATGAATTGAGAGAAGACATGTTGTATGTATCACATTTTCGCTGTGCTTAAGGGTGAAAGTCTTCAATTGTCTCTCTCAATCTTAGGATGAATGTGAGTGTGTATAAAAATTCTTCAGACGACAATTAGGACCAAACCCTAACTGTTTTATTTATAAAATAACTAAGGGTCAAAATCGTCCATCAAGATTATGAAACTCTATAGCCCATTATGTCAAATACTATCAGTAACATTATTTATAGGTCACATAATTACCAAGCCCATAAATAAAGTAAATAAATTAATACAATATATAAGCCCTATAATTATATAAATAATAGATGTCACATAAAGAAATAAAATATTCTAACATTCTCCCACTTGCCGAAATACTCTTTATATACAAAACTTAATACTTAAAATTATTAATTTGGCAAACCATTAATTTAATATCTACATCCTGTTCAAATAAAAGCATCAATACGAATTAATACAATCTCTGTGTCACTATTAACACAAGATCCTCATTAGTTACATAACTAGTATTTTCATTAAAATAAGGATTAACATTAAGCATAACTGGTATGAATAGAGTTTACATAAGTGGTAATAAATTAAACTCATTCATATGTTTCAAACATAACTGTTTGCTCATAAGTTCTCAAGCGTGCACAATAAAGAGAATAGCAAATCATAAACGTAATGTGAAGTCAAAACAACGAGCTTAAAATTAAGTTGTCTTACGTCAAAGTAACATACTAATTAAGATTACTAGTTAAATCCATATCGGCAACATGCTCTAAAAAGAATTTGGGTGGTAAGCCTTTCATAAGTGGATCGGCTAACATATTATGCGTACTAATATACTTAATGACAACGTTTTAATCTTCAACTCTTTCCTTGATGAATAAGTACTTAGTGTCAAGGTACAGTCCAGCACCACTCGAACTTGTGCTGTTGAAAAAACTAACAGTAGAATCATTATCGCAAAATATTTTCAATGGTCTTGAAATAGAATCTACAATCTTAAGTCCTAAAATAAGATTCCTCAACAATACGACATGACAAGTAGCATGATAACAAGCCACATATTTTGCCATCATCGTGAAAATGGTAGTTAACTTTTGCTTATGACTTCTCCACGAAATAGGGCCTCTTGAAAACATAAAGATGTACCCTGATGTAGATTTCTTTTCGTTTTTACACTTAGCAAAATCAGAATTAGAATAACCAACAGCTTCAAGGTTATCTATTTTTCTGAATGTAAACATAAAATCCTTAATACTCTGTAAGTAGCGTAAAACTTTTTTGGCTGCTTTCCAGTGATCTAAACCTGGATTTGACTGGTAACGTCCAAGCATACCAGTTATATAAGCTATATCAGGACGTGTACAAACTTGAGCATACATAAGACTTCCAACCACAGAAGCATAGGGAATAAGATTCATTTGATAACATTCCAACTGATTCTTAGGACATTGATATGAGCCAAATTTGCCACCCTTAACAACAGGGGTAATAGTAGGGGAGCAATTTTGCATGCTTAATTTGTTAAGAACTTTGTCAATATAAGCTCTTTAGGACAATCCTAATATCCCGCGAGACCTAGCTCGATGAATTTCAATACCTATGACATAAGAGGCTTCACCGAGATCCTTCATATCAAAATTTTTAGAAAGAAAACGTTTTGTCTCATACAACATGTCTAAGTTATTACTTATAAGTAGTATACCATCAACATACAAAACAAGAATAACAAATTTACTCCCACTGACCTTCAAGTATATGCATTGATCCAATGTATTTTTCTTAAAATCAAAATTACTCATCACCTCATGAAACTTAAGATATCATTGTCGAGAAGTCTGTTTTAACCCATAGATGGATTTCTTTAGTCTACATACCATATGTTCCTTGTCTTTAACCAGAAAACCTTCTGGTTGTGTCATATAGATATTCTCATGCAAGTCACCATTAAGGAATGCAGTTTTAACATTCATTTGATATAATTTCAAATCATAATGAGCTACTAAAACTATGACTATTCTAAACGAATCTTTCCTGGATACTGGAGAAAAAGTTTCATTATAATTCACTCCTTTCTTTTGAGTGAAACCCTTGGCAAACAATCAAGCTTTATACCTCATTCCCTTTAGGATCTAATTTGGTCTTATAGACCCACTTACAACCAACAGGTTTAACACATTTTGGTAATTCTTCAAGATTTCAAACGTTATTAAGCTCCATTGATTTCAACTCATCATTCATGGTGTAAGACCCCGAATTTTATGAAATATAAAATTTAATTTTTCTTCATATATATATTTTTTTGAAACAGTAAGTGGTTAAATCGATAAAGTTAAAAGTTAAGGATGTTATGTGCAAATTTTATTTTGTCGGACAATATTCGCTTTGTCGGGGAATATTCGTTTGGTCGGGGAATATTCGTGCCGTACGACGGCGCCGAAATAACAAATTATCGGTGGACCCCACAACGGAATATTTGTCGGATATAGAAAACGACAGAAATAATATTTTTAAATAAAAATAGTCAACGGAACTGTTAAAATACCGGTGATAAAAGAATAGTAGCATACGGTAGTTTATGGTATTTTCTGTAGCACACGGTACTCTACAGTAACACACGGTATTGCATAGTGTCTCATATTATTGGTCTGATAATTGACACCGTAACTGTTACGCATCATTCCATCGATAATTGTCACTGCATAATATTTTATATTATCAATTCAATAATTATTGTTACACAGTATTTTGCATTATTGATTTAATAATTGTCATTACACTGTATTTTATATCATTGAGTCAATAATTGTTGCTGCACTGTTTTTAAAATTATTGAATCTAATAATTGTCACAGTAACATATGCACAGTAATTCACATTATTGAATCAATAATTGTCATTACACAGTAACGTGTGCTTTCTTTTACATTATTGTTATCTCTATTATGATGTTATTTAAACAGTTGTATTTCATTAATTAATTGACTTGATATCTAAGAGCTAACTATACTGTATTTATAACAATTAGTCATAATAATTGAATTGATAAAGTTATTTGTTTATAATATAAAGTTAGGTGATATGAAATGAATGGTGTAGATTAAAGTGTGAATTATTGTTGAATAATTGAATTGATAAAGTTATTTGTTTATAATATAAAGTTAGGTGATATGAAATGAATGGTGTAGATTAAAGTGTGAATTATTGTTGAATAATTGAATTGATTTGTTTATAATATAAAGTTAGGTGATATGAAATGAATGGTGTAGATTAAAGATAATATAAAATTTGAAATGGATGGTGTAGATTAAAAGATGATCTTTAAATGAATGGTTTAGATTAAAGAAATGATAAGATTTTTTGCTATAAATAGAAGCCTTAACTTAAGGATTTTTCATAAACTTCCTTACTTGTTCTTTCTTTCTCTCTCTAAATACTTCTTGTGAAAGTTCTCTCTAAGTGTGCTTAAGTCATCTTGAGTATTTGTGAAGATCTATAAGTGTACGTGTACTGTTCAAGTTAATCAACCTCATCCAGTCACGTGTTAAAGTAAGGGATTATCATTATTTGATTCTCGAAAATAATATTGTTTCTTTCTTACTCATAAGATGTGTCATTTATTTTCATGTATTAATTTGTGGGAATAACCTTACGGAGCGGATTACCGCCTGTTGGTGAATAACCTTTCGTATTCATTCATTATTAATCTCTGAGAATAACCTTACGGCGCGGATGACCGCCTGTTTGGTGAATAACTCTTTGTACTCAAATTCTATTAAATTGTGGGAATAACTTATGACGCGGATTACCGCCTGTTGGTGAATAACCCTTTGTATTAATTTTCTTCACCTTTTGTTAATCAAACCTGCTACGGTAAGGGATATTATTTTCTTTCATACTCCTAAATCGAAATTTATTATGGAACTATTACTTCTATAATTCCTGAAAATATTATATGTTCCATAATAGATGAACTTCATTATTTCAACTGAACCTTCCTATTTACGTGAACCTTTCTATTGAACTGTAACCGTTATTCTGAAATGTGGATCTTGAATATCATTTTTAAATTTCACTCCACATCATGTTGACAATTTGGACATTATTTGAATCTGTACAAAGTAAACTTCTGATACTTATTGTTATCCTGTTTCTTCTGTTCATCATTTATATCATTCTAATCATCCAAAATCAAGCTGTTGTGAATATCTGTGGCCGGGGGCACAGATGTGATATATTTGTTGAACAGATGATAGGTTAAAGGCGATATAATAGGTTAAAGGCGATACATCTGTTCGGTGTCTTTTATGACACGTGGTGAATGTTCTCTTTGGCCGTAGTGCAAAGATGAACTGTTGATCTGCATGATTATGATCAGGAACTGTGAAATTGTATTATCTTGACTAATGATATTTCAGATGATAAAAGTTGATGATGTTTTTCCTAAAAAGAGAACCGAGTGGACATTATAGTCTGCATTATTCTTCTAATAGATTGCTCATTCCGCTGCTATTATTGATCTAAACATTGTTCAAGAATTTAACTGCAGTTTTTGATATAAACCTTGTATTCTATTGTATTCTATCAAGAACTCAACTGTTGAAGGCTAATGATAATTTATTCGTCATTATCTTAGTCATGATATTTCTTACTGGGCTATTTGAGCTCACCCTTTCTTTTGTTCCATTGTTTTTCAACAGGAGATGAAAACGTAACGGGGTCTAGCCGGGGGATGGAGTGAGGGTCCGAGGAATAGCTATCATAGTCTTCACGTGTTGTAAAATAGTGTGACAATAATAGTGAAGACTTAGTTGTGTATTATTATACACTGTTTTGTTGTACGTTGTGCTTTGTTGTAATAATTTTGTTGTAGTCTTTTGACGACTCAAGTTTGGGCTGTGTGGGCCCAGATTTGGGGGGCGTCACACATGGCATCAAGCCATTGAGTTGATTGAATATTCGTAATAACCTTTTTATAGAAAATAGGATCATTAATCTTACTTGAATCATAGTCAATCTCATTAAGATATGTTATAAAATTATCAAAATTAACAGGTTTTCTAAGTCTTTCGGACCTACGTAAAGGCTGCACAATTTCAGGAATATGATTTTCAATAATGTGGGGTTTAACATTAGGTGGTGGCTTAGCCATCTCAGGGGTATCATTCGCCTCATCCTCTTGAATTACAAGATAAGGAACATAAATTCCATTTTCTTCAAGATTAATTTTTCTAGGTTCACCACTCCCACTTAAATCACCATTCTCTAAAAACTCTACATGCCTAGTCTCAACAATTTTAGTGGTATGTGAGGGACAATAAAAAAGAAAACCCTTTGATCTATCAGGATATTCAATGAAATGACAACTAATGGTTTTAGAGTCAAGTTTTTTTATTCGTGGATTGAAAGTTTTAGCCTTAGCTGGACAATGCCATTCTTTGAACTTAGGACAATCTTTTTGAATATGTCCTTACTTTTTACAGAAGTAACATTTAGGACTTGCTTCAGATTTGTTACCTGAATAATTTGACTTATTTGTTTTGGTAGAAATTGGCTTATCCTTATTTTTAAAACCTTTGTCATTTTTATGACCCTTCTTCTTATGGAATCCAGTGATAGTCAGATGAGCAACATTAGATTTTTTAACCTTAAGCCTTTCTTCCTCTTGTACGCACATGGCGATCAACTCGTTCATCTTCCACTTTTCTTTCTGCGTGTTATAATTGATCTTAAATGAATCAAACTGTGCATAAAGAGAAGTCATAATGAAGTGAACTAGAAAATCCTCATAAATCCCTATGCCCATACCCTTTAATTTAAAGGCAGTATCATTCATCATCATAATGTGCTTGCGCACTCCATTAACCCCATCATACCTGTTGATGAGCATTTTCAAAATAAGGGTACTAGCATGAGTTTTAGAAGATCCCTTAAGTTGTTCCTCGACTGATGCTAAATACTCTTTGACAGTCTTAGTGTCAGGAATGGCCGTCGTGATATAGTTTTTCATAATCATAAGGGACATGCGGTTAGATCGCTCCCACTTTTCATAAAATAGTTTTTTACTCATTTGAATTTGTAGCTGTAAGTGGAGCAGGATGATCCACTCGTAATGCATAGTCCAAATCCATAACGCCGAGAATAATTTTCACTTGATCTTTTCAAGTAATAAAATTAGTCTCATTCAAGGCTTCAATTCGAGAGAGATATCCAGAAATAGTAGTAGTAGTCAATGTTGAAACATGATTAATCTCATAAGTAGGCTTATAAAAAAATTAAAAGAAATCCACAATGTATAACGATAAATAATAATTAATCATAATAAAAAAATCAACTGTAGGGCAAGCAGTTAGTTACATAAAAGCTATTTAGAACACCCAAAATAAATTTTAATGAGATGTTGATGCATAATTATCAATCTTTCGTTGATCCAATTAATAATATGCTAATAACATCCACATAAAATAATGCACAACATATTTATCCACGCATTACCGTTGGGCAGAAACGAAATAAACATGTTACGTATGTTGTGACGCCCCCAAATCTGGGCCCACACAGCCCAAACTTGAGTCGTCAAAAGACTACAACAAAATTATTACAACAAAGCACAACGTACAACAATACAGTGTATAATAATACACAACTAAGTCTTCACTATTATTGCCACACTATTTTACAAAACGTGAAGACTATGATAACTATTCCTCGGACCCTCACTCCATTCCCCGGCTAGACCCTGTTATGTTTTCATCTCCTGTTGAAAAACAATGGAACAAAAGAAAGGGTGAGCTCAAATAGCCCAGTAAAGAATATCATGACTAAGATAATGACGAATAAATTATCATTAGTCTTCAACAGTTGAGTTCTTGATAGAATACAATAGACTACAAGGTTTATATCAAAAACTGCAGTTAAATTCTTAAACAACGTTCAGATCAATAATAGCAGCGGAATGAGTAATCTATTAGAAGAATAATGCAGACTATAATGTCCACTCGGTTCTCTTTTTAGGAAAAACATCATCAACTTTTATCATCTGAAATATCATTAGTCAAGATAATACAAATTCACAGTTCCTGATCATAATCATGCAGATCAACAGTTCATCTTTGCACTACGGGCCAAAGACATTCAATATAACACCAACGATCATGATTGTACCAGATTCAGCCTTTGGTCATAATCATACCAAACAACAGTTCATCTTTGCACTACGGGCCAAAGAGAACATTCACCACGTGCCATAAAAGACACCGAACAGATGTATCGCCTTTAACCTATTATATCGCCTTTAACCTATCATCTGTTCAACAAATATATCACATCTGTGCCCCCGGCCACAGATATTCACAACAGCTTGATTTTTGGATGATTAGAATGATATAAATGATGAACAGAAGAAATATGATAACAATAAGTATCGGAAGTTTACTTTGTACAGATTCAAATAATGTCCAAATTGTCAACATGATGTGGAGTGAAATTCAAGATCCACAGTTCAGAATAACGGTTACAATTCAATAGAAAGGTTCACGTAAATAGGAAGGTTCAGTTGAAATAATGAAGTTCAACTATTATGGAACATATAATATTTTCAGGAATTATAGAAGCAATAGTTCCATAATAAATTTCGATTTAGGAGTATGAAAGAAAATAATATCCCTTACCGTAGCAGGTTTGATTAACAAAAGGTGAAGGAAATTAATACAAAGGGTTATTCACCAACAGGCGGCAAACCGCTCCGTAAGGTTATTCCCACAATTTAATAGAATTTGAGTACAAAGAGTTATTCACCAAACAGGCGGCAATCCGCTCCGTAAGGTTATTCTCAGAGATTAATAATGAATGAATACGAAAGGTTATTCACCAACAGGCGGCAATCCGCTCCGTAAGGTTATTCCCACAATTTAATAGGATTTGAGTACAAAGAGTTATTCACCAAACAGGCGGCAATCCGCTCCGTAAGGTTATTCTCAGAGATTAATAATGAATGAATACGAAAGGTTATTCACCAACAGGCGGCAATCCGCTCCGTAAGGTTATTCCCACAATTTAATACATGGAAATAAAAGGCACGTCTTATGAGTAAGGAAGAAACAATATTATTATCGAGAATCAAATAATGATAATCCCTTACCATAGTATGTTTGAATAATGGAAGATGAAAAAGATGGTATCCCTTACCTCAACACGTGACTGGATATTGATTTAAATGAGGTTGATTAACTTGAACAGTACACGTATACTTATAGATCTTCACAAATACTCAAGATGACTTAAGCACACTTAGAGAGAACTTTCACAAGAAGTATTTAGAGAGAGAAAGAAAGAACAAGTAAGGAAGTTTATGAAAAATCCTTAAGTTAAGGCTTCTATTTATAGCCAAAAATCTTATCATTCCTTTAATCTAAACCATTCATTTAAAAAAATCATCTTTTAATCTACACCATCCATTTCAAATTTTATATTATCTTTAATCTACACCATTCATTTCATATCACCTAATAATCACCTAACTTTATATTATAAACAAATCAATTTAATTATTCAACAATAATTCACACTTTAATCTACACCATTCATTTCATATCACCTAATAATCACCTAACTTTATATTATAAACAAATCAATTCAATTATTCAACAATAATTCACACTTTAATCTACACCATTCATTTCATATCACCTAATAATCACCTAACTTTATATTATAAACAAATAACTTTATCAATTCAATTATTATGACTAATTGTTATAAATACAGTATAGTTAGCTCTTAGATATCAAGTCAATAAATTAATGAAATACAACTGTTTAAATAACATCATAATAGAGATAACAATAATGTAAAAGAAAGCATACGTTACTGTGTAATGACAATTATTGATTCAATAATGTGAATTACCGTGCATATGTTACTGTGACAATTATTAGGTTCAATAATTTTAAAAACAGTGCAGCAACAATTATTGACTCAATGATATAAAATACAGTGTAATGACAATTATTAAATCAATAATGCAAAATACTGTGTAACAACAATTATTGAATTGATAATATAAAATATTATGCAGTGACAATTATCGATGAAATGATGCGTAACAGTTACGGTGTCAATTATCAGACCAATAATATGAGACACTATGCAATACCGTGTGTTACTGTAGAGTACCGTGTGCTACAGAAAATACCAAAAACTACCGTATGCTACTATTCTTTTATCACCGGTATTTTAACAGTTCCGTTGACTATTTTTATTTAAAAAGGTTATTTCTGTCGTTTTCTATATCCGACAAATATTCCGTTGTGGGGTCCACCAATAATTTGTTATTTCGGCGCCGTCGTACGATACGAATATTCCCCGACCAAACGAATATTCCCCGACAAAGCGAATATTGTCCGACAAAATAAAATTTGCACATAACATCCTTAACTTTTAACTTTATCGATTTAACCACTTACTGTTTCAAAAAATATATATATGAAGAAAAATTAAATTTTGTATTTCATAAAATTCGGGGTCTTACAACCTCCCCTCCTTATGAAATTTCGTCCCCGAAATTGACGTACCTGACATATCGAAGAGGTAAGGATACTTAGATTTCATCTCAGATTCTAGCTCCCAGGTCATTTCCTCAGTATCTTGGTTCCTCCATAAAACCTTAACTTGAGGTATAACCTTTGAGCGTAGGATCTGCTCCTTCTTATCCAGGATCTTAACAGGTACTTCCTCGTATGTTAAATCCTCTGCTATAACGTCTGGTTCTAACTCAATGACGTGGTTTGGGTCCTTCACATATTTACGTAACATAGATATGTGAAAAACGTTATGGATGCGAGACATACTTGGTGGTAGGGCTAGTCTGTAGGCTACGGTTCCTATTCGATCGAGGATTTCAAATGGGCCAATAAATCGAGGGTTGAGCTTTCCTCTCTTTCCGAATCTCGTAACCCCTTTCCATGGAGAAACACGTAAGAATACATGATCTCCGACGTTGAAACTTTCGTCTCTCCGATGAAGATCAGCATAACTCTTTTGTCGTTCTTGTGCGGTCTGTATTCGTTGTCGGATCATTTGGATCTTTTCGGTCGTCAAGCGTACCAACTCGGGTCCCAACAATTTTGCTTCTCCTACCTCATTCCAACATATTGGAGAGCGACACTTCCTTCCATACAATGCCTCGAATGGAGCCATGCCTATGCTTGCTTGGTAACTGTTGTTGTAAGAAAATTCCACCAACGGCAAGTACTTATCCTAACTTCCTTTGAAGTCTAATACACAAAGTCTCAAAAGATCTTCGAGGGTCTGGATCGTCCTTTCCGATTGTCCGTCCGTTTGAGGATGGTATGCAGAACTAAAACGTATTTCAGTGCCCATAGCTTTTTGTAGACTGATCCAAAAGCGTGAAGTGAATCTAGGATCTCGATCAGAAACTATGGAAACTGGCATGCCATGCAATCTCACGATCTCATTTATGTACATACCGGCAAGACGTTCAAGTGAAAAGTTTTCTCGTATAGGCAAGAAATGAGCAGATTTGGTCAATCTATCTACGATGACCCAAATTGCATCTAAGCCTTGAGAAACTTTGGGAAGACCCGTCACGAAATCCATATTGATGTGTTCCCACTTCCATTCGGGAACCTCAAGTGGTTGTAATGGACCCTTAGGTACTTGATGCTCTGCCTTGACACGTTGACAAGTTAGGCACCTTGAGATAAACTCTGCAATCTCCCTTTTCATATTGTTCCACCAAAATGTATGTCGAAGATCTCGATACATCTTGGTACCTCCTGGGTGGATTGCAAACGGCGTGTTGTGTGCCTCCATCATGATTTTATGCTTTAATTCAGGATCGTTAGGAACACAGAGTCGAGAGTTGACTCGAAGTATTCCTTTCTCGTCGATTCTTGCTTCGGGAATGGCACCTTCTTGTACTTTCTTTATCATGTTTATCAGTTCCGGATCGGTAGCTTGAGCAGCTTTAATTTTATCGATTAAAGTTGGTTCTACTCGCACGTGAGCAATCTTCGAGCGGGTCCCTGGTGTCTTTAGCTCTATCTCCATCTTTTGCAAGTCGTACAAAATACACTTTTGTGTTGTCAGCAGTGCACTTGTACTTGCATAAGATTTTCTGCTCAAAGCGTCAGCTACAACGTTCGCCTTTCCCGGGTGATACTGGATTGTGTGGTCATAATCCTTTAACAGCTCAAGCCAACGTCGTTGTCGCATGTTGAGTTCCTTCTGGGTGAAGAAATACTTGAGACTTTTATGATCCGTATAGATATCCACTTTTTCTCCGTACAAGTAGTGTCTCCAGATCTTCAACGCGAAAACGACTGCTGCCAACTCTAGATCATGAGTAGGATAATTTTTCTCATAATCTTTGAGTTGTCGAGAGGCGTAGGCTATAACCTTTCCATGTTGCATAAGGACACAGCCTAGACCTTTGCCAGAAGCATCGCTGTAGATAACAAATTCTCCTGATCCTGATGGTATGGTCAGAACAGGAGCTGAAACAAGTCTCCTCTTGAGTTCTTGAAAACTCTTCTCGCATTCCTCGCTCGATATAAGTTTTGTACTAGAATGAATGATACCGATATCTAGTAATTAAACTTTCAACTCTTGGTGTTCTATGGGAGCCATTTGGTATGAGACTTTAAAAATGGGCTTAGTGCCGGGTTCAAGATCGATACAGAATTCAATTTCACGGTTTGGGGTAAGCCAGAAAGTTCCTCAGAAAAAACGTCAGGAAACTCATTAACAATGGGAATATCATTCAAGTTTGACGTGTTTTTGTTCAAATCAGTGACATGAGCTAAAAAGGCTTGACATCCGTTTTTCAATAAACGAATGGCTTTATGGCTAGAAATAACAGTTATAGATTTCAATGGTTTAGTTGCTTGAATTTGCATGACAGGTTACACATGAAGATTATGAAAACTAATAATCTTATGAAAACAATCAATTTTAGCATGATGGGTAGTCAACCAATCAATTCCTAAAATCACATCAAATTCACGCATCTCCAAAGAAATAAGGTCAACAGGTAATGTGAGGTTGTTGATTTGAACTAGGCAAGATTTATAGATAGTAAATGTAATAGGTATTTCTCCCAATGAGGTTTCAACTGATAAGACAAGATTTAAGTTTTCAATAGTCAAATTTAAACGTTGAGTACATATAGGTGAGATAAAAGAGTGGATAGAGCCAGTATCTAATATGGCATAGACTTCACGAGAATTTATGAATAGCTTACCGGTTATCACCTCATTCGGTTTCTTGACTGTTATCGTCAAATCGAATCCCGAATACTTCATTCGGATCTTCACGTATTTCAACCATGGGAATACCACTGAATAATTTTCTAGCAAACTGTTTCTCGGGTTCATCAACTTCATCAGTAGTAAGGTACCAATGATTTCCATTAAAATAGTATTTTCGATAGACTGCAGTTTCCACGATAGTGACTAACTTAACCTGAATTCCTCTAAATTGTAACGCCCAAAAGTATAGAAACATCATTTTTAAATAATCTTGAAAATCATAGCTGGAACACCATAAATCCCAAAGACTAATATGAAAAGTCCATATATTCTGATCCTTTGTTATAGAGCATAACCATGTGATATCACTCTCCCAATTAGTGAGTAAATTAAAGGCAATAATTTCCGCAAGTTCGTTACTTCCTTTAATTGCTTCTAAGAATGGATCTGGAACGACTGTAGCAGAGCTTTCACCTTCATCCTTACTAGATAGAACACGCATAATTTTTGCCTTAGGCAAATGATTCAACTCTGGGTTTGTAAGAAGATTATTCGTCGCCTCTTGTTTTGCAGCTACATTTGTTTCGGTAATTTCATAGTTAACCTCCTGATTTCCAGATGCCATAATTAACTGTGGTCACAAAATAAATGTTAGTACAAATAAACTGACTCATCTCTTCATGTTCCTACATTCAAATCGACTCATTAGATAATAAAATCTATTTTAGGTAGGACACACTAGTGACTGATTCTATTCGTCTCTCCCCTCCTAGTTCTACCCCAGATCTTCATTAAAGACCATATCCCTAAGCTCTGATGCCAACTGTGACGCCCCCAAATCTGGGCCCACACAGCCCAAACTTGAGTCGTCAAAAGACTACAACAAAATTATTACAACAAAGCACAACGTACAACAATACAGTGTATAATAATACACAACTAAGTCTTCACTATTATTGCCACACTATTTTACAAAACGTGAAGACTATGATAACTATTCCTCGGACCCTCACTCCATTCCCCGGCTAGACCCTGTTATGTTTTCATCTCCTGTTGAAAAACAATGGAACAAAAGAAAGGGTGAGCTCAAATAGCCCAGTAAAGAATATCATGACTAAGATAATGACGAATAAATTATCATTAGTCTTCAACAGTTGAGTTCTTGATAGAATACAATAGACTACAAGGTTTATATCAAAAACTGCAGTTAAATTCTTAAACAACGTTCAGATCAATAATAGCAGCGGAATGAGTAATCTATTAGAAGAATAATGCAGACTATAATGTCCACTCGGTTCTCTTTTTAGGAAAAACATCATCAACTTTTATCATCTGAAATATCATTAGTCAAGATAATACAAATTCACAGTTCCTGATCATAATCATGCAGATCAACAGTTCATCTTTGCACTACGGGCCAAAGACATTCAATATAACACCAACGATCATGATTGTACCAGATTCAGCCTTTGGTCATAATCATACCAAACAACAGTTCATCTTTGCACTACGGGCCAAAGAGAACATTCACCACGTGCCATAAAAGACACCGAACAGATGTATCGCCTTTAACCTATTATATCGCCTTTAACCTATCATCTGTTCAACAAATATATCACATCTGTGCCCCCGGCCACAGATATTCACAACAGCTTGATTTTTGGATGATTAGAATGATATAAATGATGAACAGAAGAAATATGATAACAATAAGTATCGGAAGTTTACTTTGTACAGATTCAAATAATGTCCAAATTGTCAACATGATGTGGAGTGAAATTCAAGATCCACAGTTCAGAATAACGGTTACAATTCAATAGAAAGGTTCACGTAAATAGGAAGGTTCAGTTGAAATAATGAAGTTCAACTATTATGGAACATATAATATTTTCAGGAATTATAGAAGCAATAGTTCCATAATAAATTTCGATTTAGGAGTATGAAAGAAAATAATATCCCTTACCGTAGCAGGTTTGATTAACAAAAGGTGAAGGAAATTAATACAAAGGGTTATTCACCAACAGGCGGCAAACCGCTCCGTAAGGTTATTCCCACAATTTAATAGAATTTGAGTACAAAGAGTTATTCACCAAACAGGCGGCAATCCGCTCCGTAAGGTTATTCTCAGAGATTAATAATGAATGAATACGAAAGGTTATTCACCAACAGGCGGCAATCCGCTCCGTAAGGTTATTCCCACAATTTAATAGGATTTGAGTACAAAGAGTCATTCACCAAACAGGCGGCAATCCGCTCCGTAAGGTTATTCTCAGAGATTAATAATGAATGAATACGAAAGGTTATTCACCAACAGGCGGCAATCCGCTCCGTAAGGTTATTCCCACAATTTAATACATGGAAATAAAAGGCACGTCTTATGAGTAAGGAAGAAACAATATTATTATCGAGAATCAAATAATGATAATCCCTTACCATAGTATGTTTGAATAATGGAAGATGAAAAAGATGGTATCCCTTACCTCAACACGTGACTGGATATTGATTTAAATGAGGTTGATTAACTTGAACAGTACACGTATACTTATAGATCTTCACAAATACTCAAGATGACTTAAGCACACTTAGAGAGAACTTTCACAAGAAGTATTTAGAGAGAGAAAGAAAGAACAAGTAAGGAAGTTTATGAAAAATCCTTAAGTTAAGGCTTCTATTTATAGCCAAAAATTTTATCATTCCTTTAATCTAAACCATTCATTTAAAAAAATCATCTTTTAATCTACACCATCCATTTCAAATTTTATATTATCTTTAATCTACACCATTCATTTCATATCACCTAATAATCACCTAACTTTATATTATAAACAAATCAATTTAATTATTCAACAATAATTCACACTTTAATCTACACCATTCATTTCATATCACCTAATAATCACCTAACTTTATATTATAAACAAATCAATTCAATTATTCAACAATAATTCACACTTTAATCTACACCATTCATTTCATATCACCTAATAATCACCTAACTTTATATTATAAACAAATAACTTTATCAATTCAATTATTATGACTAATTGTTATAAATACAGTATAGTTAGCTCTTAGATATCAAGTCAATAAATTAATGAAATACAACTGTTTAAATAACATCATAATAGAGATAACAATAATGTAAAAGAAAGCATACGTTACTGTGTAATGACAATTATTGATTCAATAATGTGAATTACCGTGCATATGTTACTGTGACAATTATTAGGTTCAATAATTTTAAAAACAGTGCAGCAACAATTATTGACTCAATGATATAAAATACAGTGTAATGACAATTATTAAATCAATAATGCAAAATACTGTGTAACAACAATTATTGAATTGATAATATAAAATATTATGCAGTGACAATTATCGATGAAATGATGCGTAACAGTTACGGTGTCAATTATCAGACCAATAATATGAGACACTATGCAATACCGTGTGTTACTGTAGAGTACCGTGTGCTACAGAAAATACCAAAAACTACCGTATGCTACTATTCTTTTATCACCGGTATTTTAACAGTTCCGTTGACTATTTTTATTTAAAAAGGTTATTTCTGTCGTTTTCTATATCTGACAAATATTCCGTTGTGGGGTCCACCAATAATTTGTTATTTCGGCGCCGTCGTACGATACGAATATTCCCCGACCAAACGAATATTCCCCGACAAAGCGAATATTGTCCGACAAAATAAAATTTGCACATAACATCCTTAACTTTTAACTTTATCGATTTAACCACTTACTGTTTCAAAAAATATATATATGAAGAAAAATTAAATTTTGTATTTCATAAAATTCGGGGTCTTACATATGTAATAAAATTTTATTTAATAAATTCTAATTCTAATTTTTCCGTTAGGTAAAATTAAAATCTTCACATATTAAATGTAACATTATGTGACTTTTCTTAATCTTGAATTTTGTCGATTAATAACCTTCTGTTGGACTGATTATTAATTTTAACAATAAAAGAGTCACACATACATGTAAATTATTATAATCAAACTCAATTTTCTTTAAATAACACATTAATCAAGTTTAAAAATTAACATTATTTATAATTTACATGTGATAACTTAAAATCTCTAATAATTTGTCACGTCATGTTTCAAAATCTTAAATTAAGATATATAGTTATGAACATGAATTAATTATATTCACATTAATTTTAACTTAAATACATAAGGACAAAATAATATTATATAATCAGAATGCTTAATAAATGTAATACATAATTAAAAGTGAATGACACTAGATATATATTTCGCGCATTCTGCAATTTAATAACACTGTTTTTTCTTTCTCCAAAAATAAACATATTTCATGATACATAATTAAATGCACATGGGTAATAGATATGTACTTTAATATTTAAAACCTACATTATTTGAGATTATAGTACATCAAGAATTACTTTAATATCATGAATCACTTTATTGACTTGTAGGTTTTAGATATACTCATAGTTGCACCGTAACTTAAATAATGTCAATCAATATTAATACCCTTACTTGAATGAATGCCGTAATATAAATGAAGTATAATATCGTAACTTGAATGAAATATAATGGGAAAATCACTCCATCAATTTTGCATCCAATTATGTGGTTCGTCAGGACGTTATGAATTAAAATATTATAGCTTAATAATGTAATTAATTTATTTTATATAATAACGTAACTATACTCATAATACCAAATGTTAAAATATTATTGATAGATCGTGTTATTTTATAAAATAAACATTAAATTAAATTAATCATAACATTAAGTACTTACATAAATTGACAGAAAATATGTTGTATGTATCACGTTTTCACTGTACTTAAAAGTGAAGGTTTTCAATTGCTTTTATCAATTTTAGGATAGATGTGGATGTGTATAAAAATTCTATAAATGACAACTGAGACTAAATTCTAACTGTTTTATTTATAAAATAACTAAAGATCAAAATCGTCCATCAACTCTAGGACCCATTATGTCAAATACTATCAATAATATTATTTATAGATCACATAATTATCAAGTTTATAAATAAAATAATTAAATTAATATAATATATAAGTCTAATAATTATATAAATAGTAAAGATCACGTAAAAAAAATAAAATATTCTAACATAAACTATTTTATTGTGAGTGACGTTATCAGTGTTTGTATAATCATTGCTTTGAAGACAGAGACATGACTCCATGTGATTTTATGAGTACATGATGCTTTCTTTCTCAGCTTCCATTCAGCTTGTTTCATTTTTTGATGAGTAAAAAAATGTGATTGGGAATTTATTAATTTCATTCCCTCTTTCTTGGCATTTTCAATGGATTCTCTCACTTTTACTTTTGTGTTTTGAATCCAAGTTGGTAGCATGCTTGGAATTACACTATTGCAGAGCTTGGAATGGCATTACTCCTCCCGTTCTAGTTGATACACCTTCCTTATAGTTGGTTCAAAAAATAGAGATATATTTTTGATTTTGGACTTTAAAGCAACATGAAATCTTAACGTACCATTACTTACATTCTATTATAGGTAGATTAAGTCCTATCATATCATAATTATTATATTTTTAGTTAATATTACGGATATATTTTAAAAAATAAAAAAATTTATTTTAAAAATGCGCTTATAATTTTGGAACGGGAGACTATTATTTTGTGGCGGTGACTTTCTTTTTGTGACTGTTCAACTATACGGATGAATATTATGCATTTCCCAATGCTACAGAGACACATATCCGATTTATACTTTCAATATAATATGTCTTTACTATATAAAAAACATAATTGTAAAAATAAAACCAATCACTACGTCTATTTTAACTATTAAAAAGTGAGGTATGCTATAAATTTTAATGTAAAATCTTATTTTTAATAATTAAGATTAATTTTGTGATTAATTTTTATGATTGATGCTTGTATAATTATACTTATTCATGGCACGGTGATCGTTTACTCAACCCACTCTATGAAAAACATTGTCCAGTTGCTAGTCTATTTCATCTTGTTGTCGTTTTTAAGATTTTTAATCAAACACAGGGCCCTAATTCGTTATAATTTTTTTTGCAAGGCTGATCAGAAGTATCTTAACCTTCACTTGGTATATTTGATTGTTCTCTATTTAATTCATTTGCATACACTTAATCAAGTTGCTGGATTATGCAGTGACTGCTAGAACCAATATGGAAGTGGAAAAAGTTAATAGAAGGAGCAATTTGAACTTGTTTACATTTATACAATTGCCTTGCAACACTACATTCCTTTTAGGGACTACACTGGGTTTTGAATCGTCATCTGTCGCCCCCAAGGAAGCCCTAACTCAAGTCTTTTGAGAGAACCATTCTAGTGAGTATATGATACAATTAACGGAGATTTACCTACCATTATGTCTGATAACTATGTACCATACCTTCAGGCTCTAAAGGTACAATTCTGACTAGGCTTTCTTGTGGTGGTGGGGATGGTTGTGATGTGCTGGCCAGGGTGCAACCGACGATTTTTTGACATGTCTCTATCAGGCAGTGCCTGCAAGTAGGGCAGGATGAATGCGAATTCAGCCACCTATCGATGCATCTGACGTGAAATCCATGGTTGCACTTGGGCAGAACTTTTACACGCTCGCCAGGAGCAAACTCGGACAGGCATATTACGCACTCAGCGTCCAACCCAGGTAGCTTCATCGCAGCTGAATAATTTACTATTGGGAAAGTTTTGAGGGCCTTTTTCTTAATTCCTGTGTTGGCTAAACGAGCCGAGGGGTCGTCACTTGATACAGAGGTTACCAATCTTGAACACCTCAATGCACATCTAATTATAGAATTCAGCCCTAGTGAGCAAATTAATGCACACAAGAGGACTGAGAGGACCATTACAACGTTTGCATCAAATCTATTGTCCGCTGGATAAGGTTCTGATGCATTGTGTCCGTTGCCACTTACCGGAGGAGTTGCCACAGTCAGTTGTAGGGATAGAGGGGTGTGTAATAGCAATCTTCTTGAGTAAATTTGTCCGATAACTTCTTGCAAGAGAATAGTAGAAACGGTAGAAGTTGAAATAGACATGTTTGAAGTATTGAATTTTGTTGATAGACTACTTGGATCTGGTTGGTTGCACACGGGGAATGAATATATATAGGAAAAAAGTTTAAAAGGTATAGATTTGGCTTTTGAGCTAAAAATAATATTAAGATTTTCAGAATATTCTGAGGCTTTGAACTTTGAAGCCATCTTGAGGATTTACTTAATATCTTGTTTCCATTTGGATCCTCCACCTAGTGATTTGCTGTTTAATGCCCTTTCTTATCTATCAAATGGGCGGGCCCTGCCCACTTTCTTTATTGTGTCTTTGCCACTCAATTCTTTTTTGAATTGTTTGAAGTACGGTAGTGATATACATGTCCAAAAAAATGACCGAGTCCGACTAAGTTCTGTTGTGAATCATTCCGAGTCTATTTAATAGAGCTTGGAAGTGATACGCAGAGAGTAATTAGCAAACAAATAACAGTTTGAAGTATTTTCAGGCGAGTTGAAGTCTTTATGAAAGAAGACAAGTAAGCTCATAACTTATTATCTATACTCCAATAATCATTAATAGAATATGGATTAACTGAATCTAATACATAATGACCACCCTCACATGTCATAAACACAGGCGGCCGTCCACATGTAAAACATGGTTCACAACCCCTTTTGTCTATGTGCAATTTGCTCTTGCTGTCAACTGTCGTGGACTACTTTATACGAGTATCTATACTTGATTCTATAATATTTGCCAAGCCCTTTTAATCTCTCACTAATCTATACTGATCACGATTTGATACTAATGTGGTCCCCATAAAATTACAGTTAATTTTTTTCCATTTTTTGTCAACTAGCCTGATTGCAATCTAATCTAGTCCATCTAGTAGTCTTTTTTTATGTAGTTCAGAATTAAATCTATATTATCTATAAGATCTACGAAAATTCTCTGCTATTATTAAAATTTAGTTTGTGGTTAATCGAAGCGAGCGGTGAGAGGTTAGAATGGTTGATATGAATCTTGTTTATTATTTCCAACTGTCATCACTTGAAAGTTGTATATACTAGCATAAATTAAGTTCATTCCTAGGAAGATATTACAAAAAGGTTGTAGCAGAATTTTAGTGGGAGGGAGGATATTTCTTGCCCTTGTATAGTTTGTTAGCTTTGGTTATTATATTGATTGAGATATTGAAGATAGGGTTAGTTTAAATATAATAATTTATGTTCTCTTCTTTTGTTTCCAAGTCGATTACTAATGTTGAGCTTTATCTTCTGGGCTGGACAACACTAGTTTAAGCCATTTGTGAAAGTGAAAGGTGGTGGGTGGGGTTGAATTAATTATTTATGGTTGAATGATTAATTAATGAATCTGATGCACGTGCTGTTGGAAAAATTATCCGAAAATAATTTTATAATTTTATACAAAAGAATAATTATATATATACCATGTATATATAGTATGAATTGTTACCTAGTGTTTGGTTGGATTAATACGTTTGAATTTTTGAGTATCCTCAAGATCTTCCTTTCTATGACCTTATGCTGAATCTGGAGTGTGGTCTCCGAAGCACCCTTTTAGAAAAATATTTTACGTGTTTTTCCTAGAAGAAGAGAGAGAGAGTATAAGCTCTTTGGTATTTTCTCTGATTTGGAATAATAACCTTGTTTACATATCTGATCAATGATATATTTTTATCCTTATCAATCATTATATCTATAATGAAACTGATTCATATTAGGCTAAAATGGGTATCCTAAGGGATTCCTATTCTAACTCTAATACTTATTCATATATTATTATCTAATAATAATATACTAAATAAATATTAATTACAATTAATTTTACTAAATAATTGTAATTACACTTCAGTCCAGGAATTAAAAAAAAAAAATCCTTTACTAATAAACTGTAAATATTTTATCTATAGATGTACATAAATATTTCAGAATTAAATATAATCGCAATATATTTAAACTAATTTCATAAGTCCATAATTTATGTTCATTTGATCATAAATTGATTTAACAATTAAATCAATCCTTTTAATAATAAATATTAAAAGACTTGGCCAAGATTCTATGATCAATAATAAATTATCTTATGAAAAATCTTATAGATGTTTTGACAATAATAATATTCCTAGTATTAATTAACATTTCGAGGTTTAAATAATACAATATAATTTCACTCGTTGGAATATTAAATTAATATATATATAACAATATTAAGTCTATTATTATTTCAAAATTAAAAAACATTTACAAATTAGTATTTATGTGAAAATATTTTATAAATAAAATATTATCACATGATCCGTTTAATGCACACCGTTAATGCACTAGTATTTTAATTAGAAGTCCAACTTTCATGATCAAGATAAATCATCTATATTAAAGCACTATAACCTACATCATAATATCTCCAAATTATCATAAGTTATAAATTATTATATTTTTATTTATATATATTACATATGATTTATATCGTCTGTGTATAATACTTATTTATACACATAAATCATAATATATATAAATTTGGAAATTTATATAAACAAAATAAATGACCATTAATGAATGACGAATTATGTACTTTTATTAATAAAAATCCAACACAAAAAATCATTAAATAAATAGATAAATATAATTTTTATAGAAAAAAATCCAACAATAGCTTGCTTGTGAGTGAAGGGGTGGATGGCTGGACATTTAACATACATAAATCTTGATCTAACTGAAACAAACAAGCTGAATGATTGTCCTTGTGTATGAGCTCCTTACTTGTGTTTTCATCTTTATTCCCATAATCTTGTAATAATATCTCGCAATTCTTTTCTAAGTGCTGATTGAAGACATGTTTACTTTATAAAAGAACTTACCAACATGATATGACAATTGAAGTTTTGAGAAGCATTAGCAATTTTGTAAAAGTTATCCTTTTAAGATATAGGTAGCCTAGTTTTTCCTTTTAGTGCAAGCTAGCCTAGTTGATAAAGTTTGTAGTAGTAGGTGTACCTGATATTTCACACCAAATTCGACTTTCATCAGGTTTTCACTGTTTTTTTTAATTATTAGTATTATTATTATTATTTAGGGGAAAGGGGGCTCGAAATACCTGAAAAAGTTAGTAAAAAGGAAAATTGTCAGAGAAAAGGATCACCGTGAAATTGAGGCTAAGATGCATGGATCTAGAGTAGTATGCAGTTACAATCTTCTTTAAGGGGATTTTTGGTATCTCAATCTAATTTAAGTCCTCATTTTTTTTAATGTAAATTTAAGTGGGAGGAGCAGTAAAGTTGCACTGCAACTACAATCTTTAAGAATTATTAGAATCTTTGCAACTATAATTCTGATGGGTTTCATTCATGTCCAAAGGAACTGGATCCCACACTGAATGCTGCTTGATATTTGCACTTTCCTTTCTAGGGATTGGAGTTTTGGCCACTCTCTTTTTTAGCGTGGAGTTGGTGGCTTAGCTTTACTGCTTTAGCATTTCCTTTGTCTATCACAACGCCTGCACAGTCTATTTTTGCATATTTTATAACTTATTTTTCTCCTTTCCCTCTTCCATTATGACTGCTTCCTTTGTTAACACTTTTATGTTCAGATGTTTATCATTTAAAAAAAGGAGAAAATTCTAGTAACACTGGTTGCAACATGTGTAGTTTAGCATTTCTGCTCAATTATGCTAGCCAAAGTTGTCATCTTTGTGTCTTTTCAAGACAACACGGTAGCTTATTAATTAATTGAAGAGTTAGTAGACTCTAGTCCTTCACCTTCAAACCTTCTTGTTGAGAAAGATACCCATTTGCGAAATTTGCATAATTTAAGGATATATATTTTTTTCATAATTTTCGGGTATTTAGTTTAGTATATCGGAGGCATGCTAGTGAAATTTTATTGTTATACTAAATAATATTATGTCTTCTTGTATTATTATCTATAAGAAATAAGCAATTTTCATAAAACAGATTTTTTTTATATTTTAATATGAGACTCTTTTTATGAAATAACGGAGTGTTGTTTTCCTCCTCCATATCAAAATTGATTTTTAGTGAGCTAATTGAACCTTACGGCAATCTGCTAAATCATCCTACTAGATGCCTTGTCATTTTTACGTGCGGGCCGACTTTCCCTATTCTTCAACTTTATAGATTATCTTGTTATTATGATTTATGATAAGAATATTGCGTTTTCTGTTACTTGTCTCGTATGATTGACCTATATATATTAACATGCTCATTTGAGCTATTACCAGCTTTACATATGTATGTTGCTTCTTAATCCTAACATTATAACATTAAACATAAGAGTTATGTCCTTTCATTCCAGGTACTGATTGATACAAATTTCTCAGGAAGTGTCCGAAATCAACCTGTAACTACTGTAACTTTTCTATCCTATTGTAAGTTATTTACCTCAAAACATTGAAATCCTGAAAGATTTTCTGTTGTCACTTCATGTCCATAAAGTTTTCCTCTAGTGTCTATATATATATATATATATATATATATATAGAGAGAGAGAGAGAGAGAGAGAGAGAGAGAGAGAGAGAGAGAGAATGGCTCCAACTTCTCTCTCACTTCATTTCTTGTCATGTCATTATGTTGGGTTTATTTCTTTTATGTATTATCGGATAGCTAGTGTGGTAAGTGGATACATATACTTGTGCATGCGAGATTGCCATGCTTATTTTGTATTATGATTTTCAAAATATTCACATTTTATCACGGTTATATTTCATTGTTTTGTCGATGGGTAATATTAGGACTCTCAATTTTTTTGTCTTAAATGATATGAAAATAAATAAGACAAATTTGAGACAACTTACTATTACCCATTGTGAATTTACAGAAACATTTTGCAGTATTTTAAGATGCCCATTTCTATGGATTCAGAAATTATTCTTATAGCTTTATTACTAAAAGATAAACAAGGAGATTATACACAAGTCTAATGTCTGAATCCAAGATAAAATAATGACAAGGTCAACAAGCTTCCTAGTTTAGAAGTTTCTTTTTTGTTGTTGTTGAGATTTCCAAGTTTAGAAGGTGATTTGGAACAATTAGGGTACTGTATATATTATTTAATAGGATAGTTCCAGCATAAGAAGAAAACAGACTTGTGGGATTTTAAAAGATAATAATAAAAAAGGAACATTTAAAATAGGGAAAAATTAACCATATTTCTACTGCACATGACAACTTTTTATTTATTACGCTATTAAATTTTTAAAAATTAGAATTACTTAAACTATTTAATAAAATAAAATTGAATGATTATGTTAAAATAATTTATCAAATTACTTAAGTTTTTTCATACGTGACAAGTAAAAGGAACGGGAAAAAAAAATGACATAAATTGTCTTATTTGAATTAAATGCAATTATTAAGAATAAATATAAATACATAATATTTAAACACAATATTTTTTTTTATTTATTCATCTTTCATATCGCGGTCACATTTCTCTCCTCATCGCCATGGCTGCCCGGAGCTTCACTGGCAGCCTCTTGTAGTGGCCACGCATCATGTCCTTTAGGTCTTCCATTATAGCTTGTCCCAGATTCGACCCCGACCTTATAGTCCCGTTCATGTGTCGGACTACCTTTTCCAAAAAAAAATCAATAAGTTGCAGCAGCATGGTCGGCCATGGCGCCTTGCAGCAACAGCAGGGAGAGGTTGGTATCGACGGCATGGCGGCGCAACAGCAAGCAAATATGCTAAGATGTAAAGGTAAATCATCAATTTTCAAAAGGAATTTTCAACTTCCCCCAAATTCATAAGCCCAATTCAGTTCAATTTTTAAACTTTTAATATTTAAAAAGGAGTTTCAAAGCCCTAATGGGGCCTAATTTTAAAATTTTCATATTTAGAAAGGAATTAGGGTTCAGTCTCTGCTCAATTTCAATGGCGATAGAAAATTTGTTTTTTTGTTTAACTGTGATGTCGGTGGGTGATGGCGGTTAATTTATAATTCCGGCCATGGCTAGCAGAAAAGAAATTTGGAAGAGCTTGAAGGAATTAATGATATTAAAGGTAGATTTGTAAATGGATGAATCAGATTATCGAAAACATTCTTCAAAGATATAGATTAATTTGCAGTGCTATAAAATGAAGATAAGAAGAACTAATCATGATTCATGTGACCACGTCTGTATCTATATAATGAAGATATGAAGCTTATGTGTATTTGTATATATATATATATATATATATATATATGAAAAAATGTATATATATAGTTGTGTAGTGCACAGTCAGTTATGACGACGGGTTTTTTAGGTTACGGCTATTGTTCAACCGTCGCTATAGACTAAAAATATCTATGGCTACAGTTCAACCGTTGTCGTAGTCCAAAAAAATAGTCATCATAACCGACTGTGCAATACATAACTATGTAGATACATATGACCCATATATATATATATATGATTAGTATAATTTACGGGACCATTCTACTCTCATATGTAACAGCATGAAGCATCGCCAGGAAAATTCTAAAGTTGATGGATGTTGTGATAGATTATAATAATATTTCAATCAATCCTAAACCCATAGCAAGTTATATAATAATATTATATTCTATAAATAAATTAAATAATTAATAAACTCTAAATCATAGTTAGTGAAACTTAAATTCTGGTTAATGAACCTTAAATCCGAGTTAATAAACCCTAAACCTTAATTAATACATCCTAAACTCTAGTTAGTAAATTCTAAATCCTAGTTAGTGAATTCTAAACCTTAGTTAATAAACCTTAAACCTTAATTAGTGAAACTTAAACCTAATTAGTGAACCTTAGGGTTTGGGATTTATTCACTAGAATTTAGGGTTCACTAAGGTTTAAAATTTATTAACTAGAATTTAGAGTTCATTAACTAGGGTTCAGGATTTATTGACTAGGGTTTATAATTTATTATTTATTAATTTTTTTATTTAATATAATATTTACTAAGATTAAAACATTCTAGTCCACTTGAATGATATTAGGATGTGAATGTCTTGAACAATCTGATATGAATCCGCTACAAGTTCTAGCGGACCCCTTGGATTCCTTGCTAATCTATCATTTGATAGGCAAAGTGGTCCGATGAAATTAGTTAATCTGTCTATTAGTTATTCTAGCGGATGTTGAAAATTATTTTTAAATCTCAGCCATTTGTTTTTATAATCAACTTATACAAGATATTTGTTTATTTTTTGTCTATAATAAATGTTTGCTATGAATCATCTCCGTTATATATATATATATATATATTTTTTTATTTTTTTTTTAAAGTTAAATGGATTATTAAATAAAACTTACTGACTCTAATGAGATAATATTTAATTTTGCTTTTAAAAAAATGGCAAACACGTGATAAAGAAAAAGAAAGTGAGTGTGTGGTTGGTGTTTTGTACTTGCTTGTACGTACATCGGGATAGTTACTGAAGCACATTATGAACTTACTAGGAATACCACTTGTTACTCAAAAGATTGGAATCTTAGTTTTTTTTTTTATTGAATTATACGTTTGAGAATTTGGGAAGTTCGCAAGAGTTGAGTCACTACCAAGCCTTAAAAAGTGTTATTGCCCTAAATTCTAATGACCGCACTCAATCATGTTAAACATTTTTTTTTTAAATCTTTAATTTGTAATTTTGTACTTTATATGGATTGAGATAATCAGTATGGACTTATTGAGTTCCGTCCATTAGTTAATAAAACTTTTTAAAGTTTGTGAGTCATAGAGACTCGTCACGTGTCGATCCTCGAGGAGAGTAAAAAGAAAAAATTATTTAATGTCTTAGAAACAAATGAATAATATGCTTTCTCTTTTTATATAACAGTAGAGTTCACAAGAGTCCTACCACTTATGAATCCCACTATTATGTGAGAGAAAATAACATACTGTTCATTTACTGCTAGAGTACTAAATAATTTCTCAATAAAAAGTGTGTTAAATAAGTGTTTTCTTTTTTTATGTTTGAAAATTTTAAGTACATGTAATTTCATAATTAATATAAACTCTCGTATAGAATTATTATAAACTCACATTATTGATCAGAATTTTACTTAATCATTAACCACTAACCTTACAAAGAAAGAAATTTAAGTCTCAAATAAAGAAAGAATACAAATCTCTCACGCTTTATTGGTGAGACGACTTTTAGGTCCCAAAAATTGTTGAGAATATTTGGATGCTTATTTGTTAACTCCTTACTTTTGGTAATCACCCACTTCTTCTTATGTCTAGTCAATTTATTTGTTATTGCCAGCAAAACTCATTCCTTTTATGGATTCTGCACTTGTTTTTGTACCCTCTATATCTTGCAAAAGGAACTAATCACAATCCCCACTCGTAACACCACTTATTTTTCACGTGCTTCCATGGTGTGCGCTCTTAATGCTAATCTCTGTTTTGCTTGTAGTGTTTGTAATTCCAATCTTACAAAATTCATTGATTTTCTCTTTCATTTTCGATTCAATTGTTTCTTTTGGTGATGATTGGCTGTCATAAAATATTATTAAAATATTCAATATTACATTATTTGATATTAAAAATTTGAAACTCTTAAATATCACTATTTCGTTACTATATCTTAATTAACTTATATTTCTATGATTTGTTATTTTAGTTTCCATAATTTAAGGAAAGAAAAAGGGTGGTAGTAGTTTCTAAGATTTTACTTATAAAAAGAAAAGCGAAAGCATACGGTGATTAAGAATGCACAATGGTCGGTTTGATCGGTTTTATGTCTAAAAAAATAATTAAATTATTTAAGACGGTTATAAAAAGTTAAAAATCAAAACCGCCCAAATCTTTACTCTGTAGTTGGTTATTAGCCTATTCGATTATCGGTTAAATCGGTCGGTTTAGACGGTTTGAACAAAAAACAAATGAACAATTAAATATAAAATTAAATCATAAATCATCAAACAACCAAACATAATATACTATACTAGAGAGTTTTACTCCTCAATTTTTGACAAATGCTCGTGATAATTAGAAATAAGATTTTAAACTTCTTCTCAAGATAACTTAACACCAGAATAATAATAATAATAATAAATTTAAAAGGAGATTAAGCATACAAAAATAATAAGCATCCATTAAGTCTAATTTTTTTAGCATGCATGGTAAAAAAAATATTATATCATATACTAAAAAGTTTAAGTATTATTGTATATAAGTAAAAGTATATTCTATATATAATTATAGTTATAAGTATAAATATATAAATATATTTATAACTTTGTATATTAGGTTGGTTCAATTTTTTCACGGCTACAAACCGGACCCGACAGACTAGTTTCTGTTTTTATTTTTTTGTTTTGTAATTGTCAACTTATTGATTTTCTAGTTTTCAGTTTGCTTTGTTGTCGGTTTGACTTAGTTCGGATGATTTTTCGATTTTGATCAGTTATTTATTCACCCCTAATGATGATAACTGGCCAGCCATAATAAAGTTGCCCCAATTTATAGTGCGAATCCTTTATGTAGTTTTGCTTTATAAAGTCTCAAATATGAGCATATAAAATTGAAGTAATTTAAGAAAAAGAATATACTGGTTATTTTACTGAACTTTCTCAGAATAATTTTATTTTCTCTTTCTCTATTTCTTACTATCACTAATGAATTTTCTTACGAACGGATCTATAATAGAATTTCTAAGAAATTCTTCAATTTTTTGCAAAATCAAATGACCATCTGCTGGACAACTTTTAACTTTGAGAAGTTACGACTTCTCTATCAGGAAGTTAATGTATAATAATGTCCTAGAAGTAATAAATTGTCTCTAGCTTCTTAGGAAATCACATGTTATTTTACACCACGTATTTCAATATTTTTTTTAAACTTTTAAATTTTTGGTTGAGTGTACCAATTTAGAAAGAAAATATGTATTTGTAATTATAAATTTATAATACGAATCTGAGTGGCAAAATAATGGAAATGAATGTACTTAAATTTGTAACTTTTGGTGATTCTCTCTCCAAAAATCTCATTTATTTTTATTTTTTTCGGAGGGTTCCAAAAACTCCTTTATTCATTTCATAAAATGAAATTACTAAAAAACTTGCATTGATGAAAATTAATCTGTATTGAAGTGCTTGAATCATACTTAATTTTTTAAGATTAAAATACAGTTTGCACCCCAAAATTTATAAGCTAATTAAGATTTGTACAATAATATTTAAAACGTATCGAAGTGAACTCCAAAAAGCTTTTATGCTAAGTAAAATGCACTCTCCGAGATTTAAATTGGTCAAAATATATCATAAAGTTCTTTTTTTTCTCAACAAAATAAACCCCAAAGTTTATTGTGGTTAACAAAATATACCTTGACCTTTGAACGGTTAAAACATCGAAAAAAATTTTGGATGCACTTGAATACGTTTTAAATATTATGGTATAAATCTCAACAATCTTACAAACTTTAAGTTACAAACTGTATTTTAGTCATTTTTTTTTATCTCCATGGCCTTTATTTTCAACATTCAAAAGGAAAAACCAATATATATATATATATATATATATATATTATATAAAGTTGAGACATTCTGGCTAATTTATTTATTTATATTAATTTAGTATAAAATTTAAACTCACACACTATTTTACTTATTACAAAAGTTTGAATTCCCACCCTCTTAAGACATAAGAGGTGGGAATAACCACTGGACCAAGTTTAGCCATTCTGACTAATTTATGATGCCACACTTTACCTCGGTTGACTGGCCCAAAGAACAAAACCAAAAGAGAATAAAGCAACCACAAACAATCTGCTTAAAGGACACATTAAGAGAACCCGCCTATATTGTAGACAACTTACAACAGACTTATACCACCAAAGCCCAGATAAATCAACTTGACGGTCTACCAAATGAAATGCTTGAATCTTAATATTTCACATAGAGTTCTATTTGAGGAAAACAAAATCACAAAAAAGTAATTCTTTTATAGATTATAGTATAAAATAATACAATATCCGATATGTACCCACATTTATTATCATGACTCTACAACATAACTAACAATTTTTATTTTTATGATCAACACGGAACAAAAATTAAATATTTATAAATTTTACAAATGGTACTTTTGATGGAAGAGAAAGAAAAAAATTCAAATTAGAAAAATATTCAAATTTAAGCCAACGAAAGTCCTTTTATTTCAAAATGCGAATCTACATTCTAAAAATTAATCTACATTCTAAAAATTAGACGTGTGTTTAAGTTATATAAATTTAACATGAATCGTAATAAAAGTTTTTTGTCGTGGTTGTGAAAAATATTAATATATGTGATTGAATAATATTATAAAAATGAGCCACCATAATACACATCTCTTTAAAAATATCACTCATATTTATCTACTTAACTCACAACAAGAAAAGATGATACATATGTGTGTGTGTGTGTGTATATATATATATATATATATATATATATATATATATATATATATATATATATATATTATTGTTTTTCATCTAATATTACTATAATGTAATGTTTCATTACATTGGATATGACATTTTAGTTCAACCGATTATGTTGTAATTGAAATTACTTTTGTAATCAAATAAAGTTGCTTTATTATATTTTCATTATATATATATATATATATATATATATATATATATATATATATATATATATATATATTGGTGTAATTGGCTAGAGCATTATTTTCACATATATTTTTGATATTTTTATATATTTTTTTATTATATAAATATAAGGCCACTTTATTTTTCTGTGAAGGAAAATTATTTCAAAATATCAATTTTTAATGTAATGTCTCTCTACATTGTAGCTCGTAACTGTAATGCAGACTGTATGAAAAAAAGTTACATGTTACATGTACAAATTATCAAGTAGTATGATATAAACAATATATGTGATGTAAGAACATATAAACATTTCTTGATAGACAATTTCAAAGTATATATTAGACCTACATGTCGTAATATTATTAGTAATACTAATCGTCATGATTGTGTTACAATAAAAATTGGATTGCGTTACGTTCCAAAATCATTTGACCCTTGCTCGGTTGCTCTTAACAATTAAAATGGGATATCCTATCTTATTACTATATATTAAGAAAAAAGAAATATTTTTAACTTATTGGACCTAATCAATGTTCAGCATCAAAATTATTTAAATGTAATGAAATTTTGTTGATAATGGGCTCCTATTTTAGGCCATTGAAAAGTGAAATGTTAACAATCATTTTTAGCATTTTTCCAAAAGAGAAAAAGAAAAAGAAAAAGAATTCTAATATTACGTTTATATTGAAGGAATGAAATGGGTGAAAGAATAAAATAGATAAGGGAATGGAATATATAGTGAAATGATTAATTTCATTCAAACTGGAATAAGTCATTCCATTCAAGCTAAAATGAGTCATTTCATAACTTCTTTCAAGAAATAAAATTAAAGACATTTTTTGCATTTCTCCATTTTTATGGTTGTTTTGACATTTCACCAATTTATCAATTAAAATTACGTCATAGTAGATGCATGACAGATACAAACTTATGTGTGTCTAAGACACATACTCCCTGCTCTCTCTCTCTCTCTCTCTCTCTCTCTCTCTCTCTCTCTCTCTATATATATATATATATATATATATATATATATATATATATATATATATATTGATACTCCAACCCTAATTCTTTATGTTTCATTAAAGAGTTCATTTGTAAAATTTATAAATATTAAGACTTAAATATTGTTGGGGGTGCTTTTGAAGGTTTCGACACACATACGGTGTGCGGTCAGATGTGGGCCAACAAAGTGGGTTAAGGTGCTGATGACGGAGCAGGTTAGGGTAAGAATTAGATCGGGAATTTAGGGCGTAAAATCAACCTCAGGGAGTAGATATGCATGGAGCAATATTAAAGGACAATAATCAGAAAGATAAATAACACTTATTATAAAGTTGTGTGCCTACATATGGTTACAATTGGATGGACTTGTTGTTTAATTGTCCAATTAGAAAGTAGTTTATCCCAAAAGTATGATGGAGAGCATAACAACACCTGAAGTAACATCATGGATCATAGGGAAGAAGAGTCTTGGGGATCAGAGGGTTTGTAGTGGTTTAATCTTAGTTGATCTTCTTAGGGTCTTTTTCTCTCTATCCTTCCATAGGTGGTCTTGATGTTCGTGGTGAATGAATAGTATATCCCCCCTGTGTCTCTCTTATTTTTCTCCCTTTCTTACTCTTGTTCCCCTTCTCTCTCCCTTTACCAACCACCTTAGTCTAATTTTCACATGTTATTAGGCTACGTGTCTCTTCCCTATAGTCTCAATCTCCTCTCTAGGGTGGGTTCCTCTTAGGCTTTTGTTCCAAAAAAGGCTACAAAATCCCTTTCTATTCATTAAGATATCTATGAATATATTTCTTTGGGATAATTTTCCACCCTAATAAGGCCCCAAACATGTAAGCTTAGGGGACAAGTTACTCTACTTTGGTTGGATAAAGGATAATTTTTATTATTTCATACGTCAACATCAGCCCCTTGCCCTTCTTCCTTTAATGCTCTTCAGGTGTGCCTTTGCATCCTCCAAGCTCCATGCTTGGAACCTGCCCCCCATCCATGTTTCTTTAGGATAAGATTAAGTCACATAGGTCTCCTTGGGAGATACTTCTTATCTCCTACCCTAGGGAAGGCAGGTTACCCTAAGAGTGCCCATGCAAGGCCCAAAACCATATTTCTCTTCCTATTCACCAAGCCAGCCTCCAAATTAGTCCAGTGATTTGCCACTTGGGCTATGGCTAATACCATCTCCACATCCTCAAGAACCACTCTAGAACCAATGACTTTTTCATAAATGGTTATTTAACTAAATCCATAAGGGTTAAGAAGAGACCTTTTAACCTTGTTTCTTTCCCTAGAATGAATTTTGTCTCATTCATGTGTGGGTCTCTTATACTCATTGTTAGGTAATACTGCTCAAGGTTTAACATTTTCCTAGGGCAAACTTTCATCCTGAATTTCATCACCTATAGGGACATATTCAACCCATGAATTCATGTCTTGGGTTTAAACTTTACCATTCCATCACCTATAGGGGAGTACCCCATAGACTGGTGTCTTATGAATAGAACCCCAACCTCAGGTTTAATGGGCTTTATCATAATAATATCCATTCATAATTCCTTAGGACCTGCTCATTTATTCAGCCATTCTTCAAAAGGAGCCTATTATGCCCATCAAGGGCGATCCATTTGTTTGCCTTGCGCCTTCCACGTGTACATATGGGGTCTTTAGCCAAATTGTCAAATATTTAAACTATCTAGTTTGCTTTGTACCTAGGACTTGTATGAGAGTGACCCTTTTTGGATACCAACAAATATCAAGGCCATCATTATAATGCTATATTTTGAGAAAGAAGTTATTCTACTCCATCTATTTCAAATATTAGATCACTATTGATTTTTAAAAATAAATATAAAATAATTTTAAATTTAAATTTAACATAATTTATTTAAATTTTAGTTTTAAAAAAAAGTCATTCTACTCTATCTCTCTATTAATTTTTAAAAGTCAATGTAAAACATTCATAAAATTTAAATGTGAAATAATTAATTTAAGTCATAAAAATAACATTAAATCTCATAATTAGTAGTACTTTTTAGATGGTTTAGAAAATAAATAATTCTATTGACAAGCTAAATGATTTTATATTAATTATGAATTTAAAAATATATCAAATTAACTTTTAAAAAATTAATATTAATCTTATATTTTGAAACCAACAGAGTATCTAATTAAGGATTTGAATGCACTTCAAGTGGTATGTTTGCAATATATTTGTACCGTTGTTCTTGTTATAAAAGTGATGTTTTTTTAAATTAAGAAATTGTTATTTTTATAAGAAAAATTTGATATTTTTACAATGATTTACTTATATAGATCATGTGAGAGGAGACTTGTGAAATTATCAATTTTTTAATGAAAATTTTAGTTTTGAGAATTTAAAATGATTAGATTTTCTTTAGATGTTAAACTTTGCTTCGGGTTGTGTGATACGATCCTGATCATATTCACATCAAATGACACCGAGTCTTATGATCGTCAAAGGTTTATTGGATTGATTATAATTAATTGGGCCGAAGTTTATTCAAGGCTGTTTCAAAGTGGAGCTGAAATTCAAAGTCCAAATTTGGTTCAGCAGTTGGCCCAATTGAGCAGATTACTTCAGCCCAAACCAAGTCTAATTCAATTAATGATAATACTTCAACAGCATTTAAAATGGGCCAAACCAGGTTAATATGGCAGCTTTCAGGAAAGCCTTAAGTCCATTTCGTTAAGCAAGCAGGCGAGTCCATGTTAAGAAGGGTCTTGGCAGTTTACAAGTTTAAAGTCCAATTTAAAACTTCAGCAAGGCATCTTAAATCAATTTGGGTTGGTCCACATTAAGGACATTAAATCAGCGGCAATATACAAATCCAACAAGTAGCAGATTAAGTTCCATTTTGGCAAGGAATTAAGGTCCAATTAAGAAGTCCACAATAGAATCAACTTGGCGCAAAGATTGAAGCTTAATCACGAAAGGTTTTTCAAAGTAAATCACAGCAACTAAAATAAGGAGCAGCAAGGATTTGCTTAATAATTGTAATTAGGATTTTATTTCCTTAATTATTTCTAATTTTCATGTAATTAATTTTCCTTTTGAAATTAGGAGTTTTAATTTCAATTAGGGTTTCTAGAATTTTCTATATAATAGTATAAATAAGGGACATGACTAATGTAAATTCAAGTTTTTGATCGATAAGAAAATTGTTTCTTGAGAGAGTTTTTTCTTTTGGTTATTTAAGAACTAAAGAACTTATCGGAGTGATATGTGGCGTTCAACACGACTTATCAATCAATAGCTCATAATTGATTGTGGTGTCATTTTACCTTACATTAAGCGTCGATTGTATCAAGATTCTCGCTTTAATATAAACAAAATGTTAAGGTGTCGTTGGTGTAAACCATCACAACTTGTGCTAGAACGATCTGAACGACGACCAACTCATGCAAGCGTGCCGTAGAGTATATCATTGTGGTATATTTTCTTGTTTCATTGAGAGGAAAGAAGATAAAGTCCAAACTTGATTATGCTTGTAAGAAATATATATATTTTCTATTGAATAATGAAAATTCTTTATACGAGTCTTCAAGATGATTTCCAAGATAATTATTAGAATGCTCAATTTTCTATTATGAAAAATGATCATTTCTAAAAAGCATGCAATTAATTATTTTATAATTAATTATACTATTTACGTACATTCAGTAGATAAGTTAGATTATTTTATAATTAATTTCAAACCGAGGTTGTAACCATCTGTTAGATATAATTAATTATGCTTCAGATTTGGTGCGGGCCCATACTTGTGCATGGTCTGAAGCAGGAGTTGACTTATCTTTTACACACTACAGTGGGTTCGGTATTGGGGTAGGCCCACTACAATGCTCTTTCCTTTGACGACTTGATAAAATTAGGAGAGTCAAAGTCTACATTGACTTAAGATTCTAAATTAGATTATGATTCCGAATCTTAAGGGTGATAAGTATTGACCGATCAACATCATATTCACAATTGGATTCTAATCAGGGCTTATCAAATTCTAATTGGCCACAGATACAGGATATTAGGGATCTTGAGAAAAAGTATAAATGCAGCCACAAGTAGGGAATTACGTTACACACACCCATTATTCTTTCATCAAATATCAATATTATTCCAGCAGTATTACGTTCATCATTGTTTACTGATGAGGAGGTTTTATACCTATTAATTGAATATTTTTATACTTAATTATTTGTGAATTTTTAATTATTTTAATTTATTTTAGGTAATTTATGTGTTTTTATTATTTTTATATTATTTTTAATTTTATTTTGTAGAAAAATTGAATTGGATGGCAATTTCGTAATTTTTACAAGTTCTAGTGGCATTGTCGTAATATCAGCAACAAGGAGGACCGTGCTAGACGCACTTAGAAGAATAGTCAGCAGGAGAGTAAACGACGACGTACGACTAAGTGAAACAAGAAGCCAGCATGTGCAATGCCATGTGTGGGAAGAATAAGGCAGCGCCTCAATGCGACACCGTTTTAGTTGGGTGGCCAGCAGGGGCAGGGTTATCATGCGCGTAATGCATAGTAGGCAATGAAAGTAGCTGGCACAAAGGTCTTGTTTGCCTGGTAGTTTTTTGGCAGATTTAGGATTTTTGTTATCTTTTTGATTCGTAATTGATTTTTAATTCTACTTTTACTTAGGATTATTATTGTAAGCTATAAATACATTATATAGGACTTTTTTTAGAATTAATTAATAGCAGATTATATTAGAATTAACTTAACATAGATTCTAACATAGAATTTGATTAGCGCGAAACAAATATTCAATGCAGAGGATTCAAGAATCGAAGGCAAAAGCTTGGGGATTGAATATTGTGATCCGGGTGACAGACAGTTATCAAAACACAGATTTGAATATCTTTTATTTTTCTTTTATTTTTGTCATTTTGAGATGTTGAATTATTTGTGGATGATTTATTATTTTATTATGAGCTAATTTTTATTTAAGATTGCAAGTGAACCCAATGCGTAGTTTAAATTAATTTATTTTCTTTTTTATTATATATGAATTGTTTATCATATTTTGTGCGCTTAAATATTAATTAATTGCATTAATTAATGTGGTAACCTATATGAAATTGACGAATGAATTATAATGTTTAGACCTAATTATATATTTTGAGCGTTAATGTATTAATTATATGTAATTAATTTATTGGGATAATTTATATGAAATTGAGATATGGATTATAAATTTAGATCTGAAAATGATAACATATGATTGTGTTCTCTGCCTTAATGGAATTCATGATTTGTGTATAGGATAGAGATATACCTATATGCCATAGGTAACCTTGGAGAGAATATGATCTTCAAATCATTGTTAATTTAATTCACATAAAGATATAGTATTTTAATTAGCCAGGATGTTTCTTTCAATTCTGTTGCATTTGTGTCAGATTTAGGAATGATTTGTTTATAAATCATTTAGAGATGCGTATAAATATTATAAAGAATTAATAACAATTTTATATAATTAATTTATTAAAAAGAGAATGAAGAGATTTAAATGAAGTATTGAGAGAAATTAGTTTTATTTTATAATTTATTGCGTTTGTTTAAATAAAATGAATTTGATATAAAATTAGTATTAGGTAATAATTATTTTTAATTCTCTTTGTGAACGATACTCTTTTTTGTCATTATATTACTAGTTGATCGCATATACTTGCGTGCATTTTCTAAGTAGTAAATTAGGTAAACATTTACGATTTTTGGCTTGTACTTATTCTCATACCGGATCTATCCCCCGACGGCCCAAGCTGTCAAGTTTTTCGGAGGAACTTTGTTTACTTTTAGGTACTGGTTGCTAGCAGTTTGGTGATTTCTGTAACAGACAAAATCAGGCGTCTGTAACAGACAAAATCAGGCGTTAACATTTGAGCTAGAAGGAGGGCCACGTTGATATTTGATTCAAATCACTGGTTTGATTTAGAGTTATTGTTATAGCGAATAAGGGAGATACAAACAAGGATCAAGAGGGATAGATTTGGTCCCAATCAACCAAGATCTAGGCTCGTTATGACTTAGTTAGCACCTATTCGATGATGACTTTTTACTCCTTCAATTACCATGTATCAGGACTTGCGTAGGAGGACACCAGATTTACAATTCCCTGTTCAGGAGGATGGATAGGGGATCAAGCCAACCTGACCAGCGAGATTGGATTAAGATGCAAAAAATCAAAGAAGTGGAGGCCAAGTTAGTAACTTTATGGAGAAGACAGCAGGAGTGGGATGCACACTTATCTAATTTCAAGAGGCAAAGGGAAGTACCAACTACGATTGAAGGTAGAGAGCGTGGGGTGACTCCACAAAGCCGAGCTTGGGTGAGACAAGGAGATATAAAGCAGCCTGACCGATTAGGTCAGTACCATTATAAAGGTGGTATAAGGTAGCCTGGCTGATCAGGCCAATACCATCATGAATGCGATATAAGACAACCCGGTCTACAGATCCAGTACCATCTAAAAGATATAAGGCAGTCTGGCTAATTAGGCCAGTATTCAGGCGATATAAGGCAGCCCGACTGATCATGTCTGTACTATGGAGACATAAGGCAGCCCGGTTCTCCCAACCGGTATCAATAAAAAGATATAAGACAGTCCGACTCATCCAATCGGTATTATCGGAGATGAATTAGATCTTCAGTTGACAAGTAGAATCATAAAGAAATAAGGACGGATCAGGCTCGGAGACAGCAGAAGGCTCCATAGGTGGCTATTTTCGAACCCATCTCGCAAAGGATAACAGAGTTGAAGAAGTGGGTAGCGGTGACTCAGGAGGACCCTCGACCATTGGATTTGAAGTCTTTTTTTCCTTCAGCCATTGACCAGGTGAGGGCAGATCCGACAAAGAAGTTGCCACCATTGGAGATCTATGACGGCATAGGAGACCTCTATGATCACACTCACTCTTATGAGTGGTTGATGAGGTATTATAATCATTCTAATTTGGATATGTGCCAGATATTTATCACAACTTTAAAGAAGGGAATGAAGCAATGAATGATGTCTCTGCCTTCGAATTGTATCAATTCATGGAAGACATTATGTGATAAGTTTCACGAGCGGTTTGAAATCAACAAAAGGAAAGGGAAACTTACAGCTTCCCTAATGCAGATCAAATAGAAACCTGGGGAGTCATTAAGTTAGTATGTACAGAGGTTCAGGGATGCAGTGGGTATGATGATTGATTTGAACATGATGCAGGCTTTAGGATTCTTTAAAATAGGGTTGGATATGACACGATCTAAGAAGGTAATGAAGGATATCATGTTCAACCATTCGAAAGATCTGTCTGATGCATACGAAAGAACATAGAAGTTTATTGTAATCGACGAGGTAATGACAAGTCTATAGCAGGGTAAACAAGGGGAATGACCAACCCAATAACAACAAAACTGGAGATAATAAGGGGAATGTATGGGATCTGATCGGACCAAAAGGAAGACAGTAAGCTATCGCAAACAGACCATCCTTTTAGGCTTGGGAGGAGAATAAGATTTATACCCCACTAAACATAGATCTAGTGAAGATACTTGAAGCAATTAGGAGTTCATCCGGGCCAAAGCCATTAGCTCCTAAGAAGAATTTATATTGTCAATATCATTGGGTTGCAGGATATCCAACAGAGACCTGTACTGGATTAAAGGATATGATTAAAAAGAAAATGCAAAGTGGAAAATTAATCCAGTACATGGCTAGTTGGGAGGCTCCAGTACAAAATCAGCCGCATGTCGAGGATAAAAAAACTAAACAGGAGGTTCAGTCTCGACAGGTGATTGATGTCATCAAATGAGGAATATTGAGAAGATAATTTGGGAAGAAAAGGGGGAATAATGTAGATGTACTGGCGGTGTCATATTAGGTCTAGAAGCCGGAGCGACCTTTTTCAAGTATAGTGATCTCCTTCTCCGACGAGGATTATCCATTCGATGCAGTTGAACCACACGAGGGAGCATTGGTTATCACATCACAAGTAGGCCTAGTTGATATGAAGCAAATTATGATTGACAATGAGTCTCCGGTGGACGTGCTTTACAACCATACATATCAAAGGATGGATCTTGAAGGAGTGAAGATGGAGGTTGGGCAGGAGTCAACCCTGTTTGGGTTCAGTAATGTGGCGGTGCATGTGGTTGGGATAGTAGAGCTTCTAGTGGGTTTTGGTACGGCTCCACAATAGATGCATATTAAGGTGAAGTTTTTTGTTATCTAGGATGATTTTACCTATAATGCAATCTTGGGTCGAAGAACCTTATCGAGACTACATACGGTCACATCGATTCCCCACTTTAAGACGAAGTGCCCAACACCTAATGGGGTCGACAAGGTCAAAGGCAATTTGGATATTGCGAGAAGATGTTACCGTCATACTCTTACGTCATCGACTGTGGGGTGACATAAGCAAAAACAGACGATGATGATTGATGTAGAGCCTTTTACCGATGGAGTTACAGAGCCATTAACATTGCCTATCAAGGAGACAGAAGATGTGGAATTGAGCCCGGGTAATGCTACTAAGTTAATCAAGATCGGGACTGGGTTGGAGGAGACGGTAATGAAGGGTCTGATAAAGTTTCTTTTGGAGTATGCTGACATCTTCGCTTGGAATCCACATGACATGTCTAAGATAGCCAAAGATGTAGCCATTCATAGGTTGACAGTAGACCTAGAAAAGAAACCGGTTCGACAAAAGAAGAGGATCTTCACTCCAGAGCGTTAGAAAATTATTGAGGAAAAGGTTGCAAAGCTCTTGGATGTCAAAGTTATTTATGAAATCGAGTATCTGGAATGGCTGGAGAATGTTGTTTTAGTTAAAAAGTAGAAAGGGAAGTGGAGGGTTTATATTGATTATACAGACCTTAACAAGGTGTGTCCGAAGGATTTCTACCCACTCCCATACATTAATTAATTAATTGATGCGACGTCGGGGCTTGCTCTTCTTAGTTTTTTGGACGTCTTCTCGGGATACAATCAAATTTCGATGTGTAAGGAGGACATCACGAAGATGACTTTTATCACACATCGGGTGATCTATGCATACAAAAGGATGCCCTTCACATTGATTAATGTAGGCGCCACATACCAAAAGATGATGAATAAAGTATTACAAGGGCAGATTGGAAAAAATATGGAGGTTTATGTAGATGATATGATCGTTAAAAACATAAGGGATCAAGATCATTTACAAGACTTAGAGGAGTGCTTTTAGACGGTCAGACAGTACAACACGAGGCCCAATCTAACAAAGTATACGAGGGGGATTAAAGCCAATCCGAAGAAGATCAGGGCCATCTTGGACATGAAGTTGTCTCAAAATTTTAATGATGTACAAAGATTGATAGGTTAGGTGGTGGCTTTTCGGCGTTGAAAGGTATAAATTATTATACTGTTTTGATGATAACAAAATAAGAATTAAAACCCTTTAGAAAAACTAGGATATAATCCTCTCCATAGGATCTTATATTACATATTGTTATTTTTTCATATTCTTTTATGCATCTAAAAGGAAAACTTTTAAGTTAAAAAAAATAAAAATAATTTTTTTCCCATTGGTCGACCTCGACCTCGACCTCGACCTCCCTACTCCGAACTCCCAACCCTGAGCTCTCGAAGTCAGATCCAGAATCATAACCTTAAGTCTTAACTCTACTATTTTGGAATCAAGCTTAGTTCAACATATTCCATGAGCTTTAAAAAGTCAAGTATTTTTAGTTGAAAAAATAAACAAAAATACTTTCTTTCTCTTTTCACTTAGATAAAAAAAGGTACTTTCTCTCATTCTTTTTATATGTTATCAAGTACTGATGCGTTGGACAAAAAGAATGCACACATTTTAAATTAATCATAAGTGCACTTTCTCTCACCTCTTGATTTTATGCAAAACATAGTTTTCAATAGTATACAAAATTCTTCTTTCACGTGGCATGAAAATACTTTGAATTTATATTCTATCAGTCACATAAGCTAGAAAGGGAAAATAAATGCCAAGTGGATGATAAAGCCGTTGGATCACAAGTTGATCAATTTAATCCAAGCTATTTATTCAACTTTGGTTTGCCTATAAATACTAATATGCTGCATTCATTTTGAATTAATCTAGCCAAAAGCCAAACTCTCCCCACAATTCTCTTTCAATCTTAAATTCTCAGAAAACTACATTTTAATAGGTTAGAAAGTGATCATAATAGCACGAAACTTATATTCTGTTAAAATCATACATTGCTCTTTTTACACAGATCAGCACACACACTTCTTTATATATATTGTGCTAACATATCACTTTCTTATTTGTGTTTAATATTATTATTGTTATACATATTAAATACCACACACACAGAATATTAACAGCTTCATTTATTCATATCATTGTGCTTTTTTTAAGTTGTTCAACATTGATTATATCTATAAACACTTGAATTAATAACTTATATATATTAATCTGAACTTTATACTTAGTCATTTTGGAAAGTGAAAAATAAGTGATCAGGCCTTCAGTAGCTTTTCTTTTAAGGATCGCTATCACTTGAAAGCCGTGAACTGTAGTCTTTTATAGTTAAGTGATACAAGAAAATATTTTCTGAAGATTGAAAAATTCTATCCTTATAATTTTTGTTGGAAAATAATTATCCTTTGTGTATAAAAAGAAGATTTATATATAATCATCTCTTTGAGAGTGATAAGAAAAATATATAAAACACTTGATCTATAAAGCGAAGTAGATTGACCTTCATTGAAAGAGTTAATCTCACCTTATAAAAATGTTCTATATAAACCAAATCGATCAATATATATAAACTGTTGTATTATTAGTGACCATTGGTTTAATTGTCATTTTATAGAGATTTGTACTTAAACTGATATTATTGTCATTATGTAATATTTGGCATATCCGAACTCAAGTTGGTTATCAATCTGCTTAATTTAAGAGCATTTAATTACAAATAAATATTTTCTTGTAACAAAAGGGGTAGAGTTGAATATTTTTCTAGTGTGTGAGGAATTGAGTGACTTTTGTTTCGAGACTAAGATCTTAGAAATGCCATAGGTTTGGATTTCTAAGTAAGTGAGGAAGAGAAAAGATATCAAGTTCCAAGACCAACCGAAGAAAGAATTCAAGACGCTCTGAAAAAGGGAATATGCATTATTGAAGAAGACTATGAATAGTTGTTCTAAGACAGAATCAGATTTGTAAAGGTTTCTCCACCTAAGTAAAAGAGTTTACTATTTTTATAATGGGAAAATTCCAAATCCTACAGAGGAGTTTGGGGACTGGACTAGTTATATATATCGGGGAGAAATATATAATGAACCATGATATATCGTTTTATTCTCTATGTTTAGTATTTCTCTATCTCTATCTTTTTACTTTGATTCACTAAAATATTTAAATAAATATTTTAACAAAATCATATAAAAAATAGAGTTAAAATTTAAAAAGACCAAGATTTTTATAAAAGCAAATTAATCTATTCAACCCCCATTTTAGATTAATTATTACATAATTGGACCTTATTAATTGGTATAAAAGCAATACTTTTTAATGTGTTTGTTAGGTGATTACAAATACAACAAAAAATAGATCCTTTAAATGGCCTATTCAAATGCTATTGGTTGCGGAGAAGGATCGTCTATGTCCATACCACCTCTGTTTGATGTCAACAACTTTGCTACTTGGAAAAATTGATTCAGAATTTATGCCAGATTAAAAGGTGTCAAAATATGGATGACAATTAAAAAGGGAGTCACCGTTCCTAAAAAAACAATTAGCGAAAAGCTAGTTGAGAAAGACGTACTTGAGTTCACAATACTTGAAGAAGAACTCATGAACATTGCTGCTAAAGCAGAAATGGTACTTACAAGTGCTCTTGTAGAAAAAGAATACAAACGAGTCAGCAATTACAAGAATGCCAAGGAAATCTGTGAAAAGCTTATTATCACATATGAAGGCACTAACCATATCAAGGAAACCGAAAAAGATACTCTCATCTAAGAGTATGAAAACTTCAAACTTTTTGAAGGAAAAAAAATCATTGACATGGAAACCAGATTCACCAGAATTGTTAATGAACTGGAATAACTTGGAAAATTCTATTCAACAAATGAAAAGAACAGAAGAATTCTTAAAGCTCTTCCATCTAACTAGAAAATCAAAGTCATTACAATTAAGAAAATGCATGATCTTAGCATCTATCCTGTAGACAGCCTTATCGGGAATCTACGTGTACATGAAGGAGACATGATTGCTGAAAGGATCAGAAATGTTCTTGATCTTAAGAAGAAAGAAATAACACTCTAAGTTATTCTAGCTGATCTGGATAGTGGTGATGAAGATCTCAAAGAAGAACTTCAAAGTTTGGATGATCATGAAGTAACACTTCTCTCCAGATAAATCAGAAGAGTCATTCAGAGCAAAGCTTAGAGGTATGAAAAATGATTCTTAAAATCAAACAACATCAACAGAGTTTTTAATAACCCAAACAATAAACAGTTTTACAAACCAAACTACAACAAAATGAGCCCTCCTAAAAATACAGTAACCAAGTAAAAAATAACCACACTAAAAACAACCCTACTGAACCGTCACCACCATAAACTCAAGAAGTGTGCTTTGAATTTAAACATCCTGGACACTTCAAAAGAGAATGTCCTTGGTTAACCAAATGAAGGAGTTTCGTAGCTGAAGGAAGATGGGATCTCAGTGTGGATAAGGAAACTTTTGAACCACAAGAAGAAGTGGTCAATCTTTGCCTTATGTGGATAGTGGAACATCTTCTTAAGGAACCAAGATATCTCATGAACTAAACTCTGAAGTAAATATAGAAGATGATGAATATACTCTAGAAGAATTACAAGAAAGGTATAATGACTTATATGAAAATCATTAAAACAAGAGTTAGAAAAATTAAAAAAATTAACAAAAATTTGGAGATAGAAAAATGCAATTTAAGTTTAACTGATGAAGACAGTGTTTCTGAAAAAAAAAATTAAATAAAAAAATGTTAATTTACATGTTGAAATTCTTAATTTAAAAATAAAAATTGATGATTTAAATGAACATTATAACATTGAAAAGACTGTAATGAGATTAAAAATTAAAAGTCTAGAAAGAGATAAACATTACTTTACTAAAAGAAATTGGTGTGCTGTTGCAGGCACCCAAAAATAAAATCTTACTTTTTAAAAATAAATATGTAGTAGTGTTAGTAAGAGTTGATCCCACAGAGAATGATTATTTAATTTTATGTTTTGTAAACTAAAATTGGGGGATTTTTAATTAAAGAAATAATTTAAATAAAATTAACTAAAATAAATATACAAGAAATAAATGAGAAGAAAAAGCCTTGGTTTAAGTCAACATTCACCATCAAGAATTTACAGCTGATCACTGATGCAAGAATAACTCAATTCATATTTTAAATATTCAACGTGGAATAATTATTCTCATTCGAATAATTTTCCTATCTCTCCTTAATTTTAGTTAAGCAGAAACAAGCGATCTAAATAACCCTTACTACTAAATAATATCAGACAAGCGCTAAAGATTTAACCTAGTAGCAGCATAAAGAAATAGAGAGATCGTTGAACTAAACAACACAATCCAAGCGTCTGCATTTAATTTAGATGAATATTCTTCATAAGATAAAATAATCTTTTGATCTGCAAAACAATTATTAAACTTAGTTGCTTCATAAATTAAAATGACCAAACAATTACGGATTTGATATTTAATTTAGCAATAGATTTCAACGAATAATAAACTAGTATGCATCATAGCAATTAAACGAATTAATCATAAAATTAAACACAGAAAAATATTCAAAACTCAAAATATAAATTGAACAATTAAAATAAATTAGATCTCACAGTGTATAAATCTTGATGGCTTCAATAACTTAAACCAAGAAAAATAATTTAGCTACTCATAATTGTAGAGAGCATCAAAGAATAGAAGAGAGAATTTTTCTTATTACAAAAATTGTGTATTTCATTGTGTGTCAAACCCTCTATTTATAGGCTCCAAAATCCTCCTAACCCTAGTAGGAAATACACTTTCCTAACCCTAATAAGATTTAAAATACAAATAAAAATAAAAGAAAACTAAAATAATTATTATCCTAACCCTAATTGGAATTAAAATCCAATTTGGAATAAAAAAGTAGCAAAATTCGCGAAATAATCTCATTTTTGGGAATTAACGCGCAACCAAACGCGACCTTCGCTACAGTACCAACGCCCGGTCAACGCCAGCCCCCCGCGCATTGCGCAACTGTCTTTGAAGGTTCTAAACGACGCCGTTTCGTTCCTATTCTTGCCACTGTTCAGCATTACCGCGCATTGCGCGGACGCCTTCCTTCCTTCTTCGCAAACAACGTCGTCTCAGCTCCGCGGTCCTGATATTATTCGCGCATTGCGCGGAAGTGCCATTTCGGTTAATTACGAAAATGCCACCGGTCTTTGCAGAATTTACAGAAATGCCCTCAACTTTTAATTTTCCTACAAAAATAAATATAAATTAATTACAAATAAATAAAAATAATATAAAAATACTAAAAATCCTAAAAACACATAATAATAAATAAAACACCTAAAATACTAAAAATAAATAAAAACATATAAATAAAAAGAAATATAAAATACTATAAAATTACCTAAATTAACATAAATTAACTAAAACCCTATAAAACCTATTAAAACCAAAATGAGTTAAATAATTAAACATTTAAGCATACAATAAATATAAAAACTAAGTATTAGGGAATAAAAATATCATATAATTTAACTCTATCAGAAATGAACCATTGTATACAGAAACAGAGAAACTGTAATGACCACGAATTCCATTAGACATTGTAATTATGATTATTAAATAATTAGCAATGAATTAAAAATTTTTGTACTAATTAATTGTGCATAAAATAATTAAATAGATATACTTGTGTATGTGTATATTTATTTAAAGCAATGAAGCAAGATGTTATAATTAACTAAAACAAATCTAATTGGATTATATTTTAAATCCAAATGAGTTGTTAAACTAGGTCAATTAAATTTACCTAGTAGCCCAAGTAATTAAATTAAACCTTAGTTCATGTAATTAATTAATCTAGCTCAATGCTTATTTTAATTAAAGATAACATAGTTTATTAAATGTTAGCCCAAGGTGTTAATTAATTTGAGCCCAAACAAGTAAATTGAATGAGCCCAACTTATTATATTCTAGAGTCCAAGGTGGAGCCCAAAAGGAAGTCAAAATTGGTCAACATTGATATATATATATATATATATATATATATAAAATTAAAGCATTAAAAATAAATCAAAAATGGGTGATTAAATCCCATTTTTGCTGAGAATTGTAAGGGGGCCACTTGGGTTGGCTTGTTTTGCAAAGTTGTTTCTTTTGTACACAATGTCATAGTAGGTGAACAACTCTAGCCAATCACTTAGTCATTCAACTTGTCCATCCATGCAATAGTAATCCCAATTAAGCTTTAATTTGACTATGTTGGTGGATTAAGAGAGTTAATGAGGTATTAGTAAAGTACTATAAATAGAGTACTCCACACACTTGGTAATGTTTGTTAGTTCATTTGTTAGAATTCTAGAGAGAAGAAAGTGAGAGCATTTGAGAGAAAAAGAGAGAAACACTTGTGAGAAATTGCTAGAGATTTATCAAGGTGGAGTCTCTAACAAAGTTCATAGCCAAGAGAAAGAGAGCATTCAAGTCCAAGAGGTTCAAAAGTGCTCTAAACTCTTCTTAGTTCATATTTATTGTCTATATATGTTTTCTATGGTCAAAAATATATTTTTAATCGATCAAAAGTTATTTTGATGGTCTAGAAGTCTTAAACTATGTTATATATGTATATTCACAGTTTTATGTGTGTATATAATGTTTTGGTATGTGTGGAATGCATAAAAATAGTAGAAATGTCCATATTAAGTTTTACGGGTAAAACCCTAGTCAAGCATGTGATGTTTTATGTTGTAATTTGAAATGTACAGGTTGAAAAATGGATTTTTATGGCTATAAAGTTACATACATGAGTTTTAAATAAAACCCATCTTGAAGCTTTCAAAAATAATGAAAAACAAAGAAGTTATGACTTTTACCGCAAAGTAGGTCATTTATAAACCCTAAGTGGTTCGATTTTTAAATTTCGTGTAAAACGTTTTCAAAAATGTGATTTAACCATGTAATATTGTAGAACAAGAAGTTAGGAAGACAACAACACTAAGTTGGTGTCATTTGAATGTGTAGAGTTTATTTAATTCATGTTTGAACCATTAAAACCAAGGAAATTGTGAAGTTAGTTTTCACCTTATCCTTGTGAGCAGTTTTGAGTCTAGTTACGTTCGGAATTTAGATTTATGATCTAAAGAGAAATTGTATAGGAGGAAATTATGATGAGAATGGACTCAAGAATCACCCCAAAATATTTTAAAATTAAGAAGTTATGGCTGTCGGAGTGATTGAAGGTCGGACAATCCATTTTAGGGTTTGTGTTTTGTTTTGGACGCCCCGGCGCCCAGAATAGCCTATGTTGAGCGCCGGGGCATTCAAAACAGAATGTCCAAGTTGTCCGGGTCGGGTCGGGTCGGTCTGGGTCGAGTTTTCTTTGATAAAGTAAGTTAAAATAACTGTAAAATGAATGTGTTTGGATATTAAACCAATATATGAAGTTTATTAGTAACTAATTGGTAGCTAAATACTTAAAATAAAGGCTAACATTAACACAATTAAAGAGTTAACTATTGGTATTGTTTGTGATAGAATATTATTAAGTGGTTAATAATATTAATATGTGATTAAAAGATTATTAAATGATTATAACATTTGTAAATGATTAAATATTACTACATTGGTAACAATATTATTAAGTCAATGAAATATTATTAAATAATTAATAATATTAATAAAGTAATAAAATATTATTAAATGATTAATAATGTGACGACCCCAAATCCGGGTTCCATAACCTCGAGTTTGGTTCTCACTATTCAACACATTACTAACAATTAAATACATACATTGCATTTAAATATCGCGGAATAATACGTATTGGTTCCCTTACAAAAAAGTTACAATACCAGGGTCTATTAACCTTAACATAAACAGTTCCTATCATAAGGAATTACAAAAGATTTAACAACAGTAAACACAAATTTACGCATCTAATTAGCATGCATAAACTAACTTAAGCTCTGACCTTTCCTTTTCCCTTATCCTTCTTTGAGCAGTCAGGATTATCTGAAAAATGGTTCATAATATAGCAAGAATGAGCAACTAGTTTGCTCAGCAAGTTTAGAACAATCATAGAGATTTAATATATCATGAATGAATGGAAAATATCATCAATGATTCAACAATAGATATAACAATTGTGAATGAAACAAGATTCAAATTTTTAATAAACAGAAGATTTGAATCTTAAAATGCTGAGTAGTCACTAAGGACCTTGAACTAACGAGGGTATAATAGAGTTTCCTCTGACCCTTTTAGTTGTTTGGTTTTCAAGGGGATCAGCCTATTCAACCCGCTGTATATGCATTACATTTAGTCACTGGCGCCAATGTCGGTTTCCCGACACAAAATCCCTTAATTTAGGGTTGTTCAATTCTCAGACTTAATATAAGAAATCCGCACCCAACAATGGTTTGGATAAGTTTTTAAAAGTATTCAAGTTATTGAATTTAGAAACGTAATGTCTAGCTGAATTATTAGCTTAAGGAATTTTTAATACAGTTCATGAATCAAGAACTAATAAGCTTCAAGTGCACTAAGTGCGATTTTATAAACAATATGGATGTGGGATAATTTTAAATAATTAAACCACTTCAAGCTTTGACAATAAATACAAGTATAGAAACTTGTTCAGCAATAAATGAGTAGGGTTAGAGAACTTGCCTGTCTGCTCAGCTACAATAAATGTCTAGCTTTAACTAACTTGCTTTGAAAGACCTAACATTAATAAAGTCGGTCTAATAATTAGTACGGCGTATATGCATAACTATACGCTTAATAATGAACTTATTTACCATACATAAGTACTAACACATAATTTACATTAGTCAAAACAATATTATTAACCTTATAGACCCTCAATCATATTAGGTTAATAATTCAATAAGTTAGAAAATATTTTTCTTAAGTGTTGGACACTTATTAAACTCTTAAACAACTTATTATAATTGTTTAATTAAATCATAATTAAATTCAATTTATTTTATTAACTCAATCTCTTTTTAATTACTATTTAATATTGATTAAATAAAAATTAATTAATTAACTCTAGTTATTATTTAAAATAAATAATAACTAATTGTACTTACTTATTATTTAATTATAATTAAATAATAAATAATTATTGACTTAATTTTAATCTTCTTTAATTTAATATTAATCAACCAATAATTAACTAAGTAATTAACTGTACTTATTATTTAATTTAAGAAAATTAAATAATAGTTTACTAATCTTAATCCTCTTTAATTATTATTTAATGTCAATTAAATAATAATTAATTATTTAATTAATTTTAATTATTATTTAAGTTTAAATAATAATCAAATCATTCTTATTTATTATTTAAATTAAATAATAAATTTTTACTCTAATAACTTAATTTCCATTAATCGTTATTTAATGTTAATTAAATAATAATTAATTACTTAATTATCCGTATTTATTATTTAATAATATTTAAATAATAAATAATTAATTTATAAATTTTATCTCTCTTTAAGTATTATTTAATAGGCATTAAATAATAATTGCTAATTTATCATCTTTATTTATTATTAACATTTAAAATAATAAATAAATAATAAATTTATTTAACTTAACCATGGTTTAGCTAACTAGATTAATATTTAAAATATTTAAATATTAAACTTAATGAAAAATATCCTCCCCAATATTATTTTTGTATTATTATTATTTTTGTTAAAATTTTAAATTAATTTTTATATATTTAAATTAATTAAAATTAACCCGAATGGCATTTCCGTAAATAAGTTGAAAAACCGGACCGATGGCAATTTCGTAATTAATCAGAAAACTGATCTGAGGGAAAAACGGTCATTTCGCCAAAAAAAACACGGAGGGGCGTAAATGTAATTTTCCCGAAATTCTCGTCTGCGCATGGCGCGCGTAATGAAATGAATGGACCAAAACGGTGCCGTTTTGAAGTCCGTCTGCTGGCTTCCGCGTGTACGCGCGGAGTAACTTTTTACGGACGCCAAACGACGTCGTTTGGCTCCGTGTTTTCGGTGAACAGTAGCTGCGCGCATTGCGCGGCAGTGTAATTTTTTTTTTCCAAGCAGAATGTGAACAGTGTCCGATAATACCCATTTTAAATAAAAATATACCATCAAGTAAGCTTTAAATCCTCAATAAAAATCCCAAAAAATTACCAATCACCTTATATTAATTTATAACATGAAAAATTAATTTTTCATGATTTAATAACATTATTTTTTTATAAAAATGTTTACATCACATAAACTACCACAAATCATAACTTTTTGTGTATAACTCCATTTTGAGTGATTCAAACTTTGTTTTTCTCATGATTTAATGTTCTATAATATTAGAACATCAAACCTAAGTTTTACAAAAATATTTTTGGTCATATATTTCAAAACTTGTTTACACACTATTAAACACATATTTTAGCATATAAAATATACTAAAATACAAACCAAACCTATTAAACTCAAGCATGACATAAATATTACAACTACACATTAATAACTATATTAACATGTTTATACTAACATGATGATTTATTTAATTTAAAAACAAAATTTATTTAAAATAACCATTACCTTGATTTAATGGCTATTCTTCTTTTTCTTCCAAAATAAATTGTAAAGGAAGATGACATGAACCAAGACTCCTTCTCTTCTCTTAGTATTTTGCTCTCAAAATTTCTCACCCTCTCAAATGCTCTCTAGCTCTCTCTTTTGTTTGAAAATAAAAGATGAGAAATGACTTTCAAAAACTACTAAATTGTAAGTATACTTGCAAATATGATAGATACATAATATATCTAATAATTTAGTCCATGCCCCTATATGGATACTTACACAAGAAAGCTAGCCATGACTTAGTTGGTGAAAAGAAGCATGGTTTCATGTACTACAAAAAAAAAAAACAACAAGCAATTCTTAATTAATTAAATGAAAAATAAAATAAATCCAAAACATCATTTTTTCTCTCTCTTCCTAGCATGCTCGGCTGAACTTCTTCTTGTCCCAATTTCATAGTCACTTTTTCACTTTTTAATAATTAATAAGTTAATTTAAGTATTTTCCAAGTGGGCCAATCATTGGGCTTTAATTTAAAATACCAATTAGGCTTCTATTAAATTGTTTGGGCTACTAAATTGTCAAATTTTATTATTCTCCACTTGGGCTACTAATTGACCCATGTTGGGCTAATTTAATAATTTACACATTAATTATTCAATCCATGATTAAATAAATAATTAGACTGAATAAATAATTAAATATTTTAACCCATTAGTATTAAATTACTAAATGGACTAATAAATATTGTTATTAATATTTCACATTATTTACATTAATTAATAATCATATTAATTAATTTATTATATTTAATTCACTCATTATATTCAATTTAATTGAATATTTAATTAATAGGAAACTTATCAATTATTTTGATATTAAAACTTTAGGGTTTGTTCACTAATTTAATAACATATTAGTGACCCCCTTTAATTAATTTTAGTAATTAATTACATAATTATTTAATCACATAATTAATTAATCACATAAAAATATTTAAATAATCTCGTAAAACTAACTCGTTGGAAATTAAATTAATAATTTAATTAATAAAGACGTGGAAATTCTAGGACATTACAAATAATATTAGATAATGAATAAAATATTATTAAATGATTAATAATATTAAAAAGGGAATAAAATATTATTAAATGATTAATAATATTAGATAATGAATAAAATATTATTAAATGATTAATAATATTAGATAATGATTAAAATATTATTAAATAATTAATAATATTAATATGGGAATAAAATATTATTAAATGATTAATAATATTAAATAATGAATAAAATATTATTAAATGATTAATAATATTAGATAATTAATAGAATATTATTAAAAGATTAATATTATTAGAAAGTTAATAAAATATTATTAAATTATCAATAATATTAAATAAGAGTTTGAACTATATTAAATAACTAATATATGTTTTATGTGATTGAAATATTATCAAGTGATAATAATATTTTCTAAGTGTTTATATACCTTTAACTACATGATTATTTGGTTAAGTGTTAGAGGTGTAAGAAATATAGAGGTTATTATATGAATGTTTATATGATACTAATTTAAAGATCAACTTGATTGATTGTTAGGTTTACTCAAAGAGAAATAAATTGAATTGGTTAGCAGTAGACTACGCATGAGACAAATTTTTCTTAACCCTAACTTATATTTATTGTTGCAAGTATTCTTCAACCTTATTTACATTGAGCAATTCAATTATTGTTGAGCAAATATCTACACTCATAGTTATTTGACAGACCTTTGAGTGAATTAATTATCAAAAATTACTTCACATCATTATTGTATTGTATTCGCATATAGTGTCTTTGTAAATGTTATAGTTCCATAATTTAAGAACTGTTTAAGAATGTCTATGCTAATTGTTTCAGCTAGACAATACATGTCTAAATTAATCAAATTGAATATTTTAAAAGCTTATCCAAACCATTGGTTGGTACGGATTCTTATTGTAAGACTGAGAATGAACAACCCTAGTTAAAGGGAATTTTTATTTGTCGGGAAATCGAATTTGCGCAAGAAATCTAAATGTTATGCATATACATAGGATACGAGAGGCTGATCCCCTCAAGTGTCCCATTTTTCGAGGTGTCAGATATATGTATGTCTGTTCTACCTTAGTAGTAGTTCATGGTCATTAAAGACCACTCAGCAGTAAAGAGTCAATCCCTTCTTATAATGAAACATTGATTCTTGATTTCTTTCACAACTGTTATTCATTGTTGAAAGCCCTGATGTTATTTTCTTTTTCATCATGATATATCGTATGTTGTTGCTTATAAACTTGCTTAGCCATTTAGTTGCTCGTTCTTGCTATATCATGACTTAATTTCAGCTAAGCCTGAATGCTCTAAACAAGACAAAGGCAAGGGGAAAGCAAACGCTTAATTTAGTTAATGCATGCTGGATTAAATTACTGTTACGTAATTTCTTTTGTAAATCTTTTGTATTTCCCTTACGATATGTAATGTTACGATTAAGGTTAATCGACCTTGGGAAGTGTAGCCTTTTTATAAGGAACCTTTTGTATTATTCCGCGAAGTTTAAATGGAATATATGTATTTAATTGTTAGTAGGTATTGTACAGTGAGAACCAAACCCGAGGTTAAAGAACTCGGATTTGGGGTCGTCACATGTTGGTATCAGAGTTGTAGGTTAGAAACATTAGTATTATGAAACATAAGTTATAACCTTAGTACTAAACTCATATCGAGTGCGTTAGGAGATGAATCGGGGAGATTCATCATGTTGTGTATTTTTGGAGGTGGATTGAGAAAATCCATCGAGCCGAGATGTACATGATAAAATATCATTTCATTTCATCAATGAATATATTTTATTGTTGTACTAACATGTGTTATTTTTATGATTGTAGGATGCCTGAGATTGGACAGTCGAGTCATACTATTGAGGATGTGATTTACACTGATATCCATATGGATACAACACAACCACTGGTGGTTGCACCTATTTGGAGCCTATGTCTGATCCAGAGGAGGGAGATCGTGAGGAGCCCGTCAGGGGTGGAGTAATGAGGCCATATAGTGATGATGAGGCCGAGTCTGAGGACGAGGAGGACGGGGAGCCAGCAGAGTACGCTGATGGCATGTGCATTACTGCCAGTGACATCATCGATATGCTGACCACGATGAACGACGAGCTGGAGGATAGGGTTCAGCATCTGGAGGAGCAGAATCAGATTCACTAGCAGATATAGGACCAGTATAGGGATGCAGCTTACATGTTCTCTGGCGAGAACATGGAGCTGAAGGAGAAGATGGCCGAGATGGAGGCCAGACTAGCCGCAGCTGAGCTGAAGGTTCAGCAGACACAGGCAGAGAAGGAGGCCATTAGAGGCCAGTTGCAGTAGGCAGTAGATGCTAGGGTGGATATGGAGATCCAGAGAGATGCAGCTCCTGAGCAGATGCTGGAACTGGAGGATGAGGTGAGAGAGAAAAGGGTGGGGATCGATAGACTTAGCTATGTCTATCGTTCTTCTTCTGGCAGATTACAGAGTAGGGTGTACTATTACCCAGCTGAGGAGGGCCAGTCCATGCATACGATCAGCAGGAGCGTGGTGATGGCTATGAGAGATGAGGAGTACGATGACGCTGTGCGTCGAGGGATGCGCAGTCTGTAATAGTAGTTTCTTTATTTTTGCATGTATATAGATGCAGTAGAAACCCAGCTTTTATTTTGGCGGAGGGTTAGTATGATGTAAATCCCAACTCTATGAAGTTGTGGAATATGTTTTCAGTTAGATCCCATCTTTTGTAGTATTTCAGGGATAGTAGCATTTATAGCAGTATGCTTATGATGTAAAAGTGCTATACACTGTGGTTTTAGCATATGAATATAAATGCAGTTCTGTTTATGTTTATATATGTCAAGTGGATTAACTGTACTTTAGTTTAAATTGCTTAAGCTACAAAACAAAAGTGAAAAGATGAAACAACTTTAATAATTAAATTTTCTTTATACAGAAAATGTCGCCACCTAGAAGAAATCAACGACTACCCCTACCAGCACCAGAATAGTCGGTTAATGCAGAAGGGGTACCGCCAAACCCAGTGTAAGAATTTGTGGAAGTGCTTATGGGAGCATTCTATGGACGAAATGCTAATGCCACTGGAGCCACCAACCATGTCGCTCCACTAGCAAGCTTTAAAGACTTTAAATTGATAGGACCACCCAAATTCTGAGGAACCACGGATCCTATAGAAGCATAGACCTGGATAGAGGAGATGGAAAAGGTCTTCGAGGTCGCACGAGTAGCAGAGGAGCAAATGACCTTATTTGCTACCTTTATGATGAAGGGGGAGGCGAATTATTGGTGGAAAGCCAACAAAAGCAGAGCAAGAGAGGGAATGATCGCGTGGGCGCAATTTAAGGAAGTATTCTTGGAGAATTACTATTCAGAAAGCACACAAGCCAGGATGGAGGTCAAATTCCTGGAACTCAAGCAGGGTAACATGTCAGTATCCAACTATGCTGCCAAGTTCAACGAATTGACGAGATTTGCTCCACATCAGGTGGACACTGAAGCAAGGCGAGCAAAAAGGTGGTTGAAACCGTGGGTTTACAGTCGGGTCACTGTTCTTCAGATTACCAACTTCGCAACTTTACTTGAGAAAACTATAATCGCCGAAGGGGGAAATAAAGCCCTAAACAAACATAATCAGGAACGAAACAAGAAAAGAAGTGAGGGAGGAAATGGAGAAGGTATTAGCAGTGGGGGCAGTAACTCGAACAAACGTAAGTGGAACAACAACAACAGTTCGGGGACACCTCAAAGAAGTGAAGCAAAGAAAGTAAGCAAACGCAACCAGTGCGTGAAGAATCACGTAAGGGAGTGTATGAGGGGAAAGAATGTATGCTACAACTGTGGGCAAGAAGGGCACATCGCTCATAATTGTCCCACACCAAAGAGGAGGGGTTGTTTCTTATGCGGAGCTGCGGACCATCAGTTCAAGGATTATCCGAAGAGGAAGAATGACAGCGCAAGTACGGGTTATAAGGGGAATAACAACAAACTCACCATTGGAGGCCCGGTGTAACAAAACAAACCAACAACACAGATTTTCAACATGACGGTGCAAGACGCCGTTGAATCAAAAGACGTGGTGTCAGGTATTATTCCGATCAATGATATAAATACATATGTATTGTTTGATTTAGGTGCTACCTGTTCATTCGTGTCTGATGAATTCGCTAGACGGTTAGAATTACCTAGAGAAAAACTAGAGAACCCAATGAACATAGAAGTTGCAAATAAAGAAGTGATTCCTGTAGGGTATATACATAAAAATTGTTGTGCTGAAATCAGGGGCCATAAACTAAATGTGACTCTTATTCCGATACGTTTGGGGGAGTTTGACGTTATTCTTGAAATGGATTGGTTGTTTAACCACGGAGCGATAATTGATTGCCAGAAGAAGTGTATACACCTTAAGACACCAAACAAGTCTAAGGTCGTATTTTATGGCAGCAAGTCGTCAAGACAATCTTCTTGTCTGACGATGATGCAGGCCAAGAAATTGTTAAAGAAAGGTTGTGTAGGGTATTTGGCTCATGTGGTGGATACACAAATGGTAAATCTCGAGATGGAGCAAATACCAGTAGTTAAGGAGTTCATTGATGTTTTTCCAAATGAACTATCAGGTTTACCGCCGGATAGAGAGATAGAATTTGTGATTGATTTAGTACCGGGGACAGCACCGATATCAAAGACACCATATAGGATGGCTCTGGTAGAAAAGAAGGAGTTGATGGTTCAGTTGTAGGAGTTGTTGGATAGGAAGTACATTCAGCCGAGTGTTTCTTCATGGGGAGCACCGATGCTGTTTGTAAAGAAGAACGATGGATCAATGAGACTGTGTATGGATTATAGGGAGCTGAACAAAATGACGATTAAGAACAAGTACCCATTACCACGAATTGACGATCTTTTTGATCAGTTGAAAGGGGCAAAGTACTTTTCAAAGATTGACTTAAGGACTGATTATCATCAGTTGAAAGTCAGGAAGGAGGATGTACCCAAGACGACATTCAGAACTCTATACGGCCATTATGAGTTTCTGGTGATGTCGTTTGGACTAACGACATTTATGGACATGATGAACAGAATATTCAAGCAATATTTGGATAAATTTGTAGTTGTGTTCATTGACGATATTTTGGTTTATTCCAAAACGGAGGAGGAGCATGCCGAACATTTAAGATTAGTGTTGGAGATATTACGGAAGGAGCAGTTGTATGCTAAAATTTTAAAGTGTGAATTATGGTTGGAGAGAGTTCAATTTTTAGGTCATGTTATCGACAAGGAGGGAGTTTCAGTAGATCCAGCAAAGGTAGAAGCGGTGATGAATTGGGAACAACCAAGGACGCCGACGGAGGTTAGGAGTTTCTTAGGTTTAGCGGGTTACTATCGGAGATTCATCAAAGACTTTTCGAAGATAGCAACGCTGTTAACCAATTTGGCGAGGAAGACAGTGAAATATGTATGGACGGAGAAGTGCAAAGAAAGTTTTCAGAAGTTAAAGAAAAGACTTAGTGAAGCACCTATATTGACTTTATCAAACGATACGAAAGGTTTTACGGTCTATAGTGATGCATCGCACAAGGGACTAGGATGTGTGCTTATGCAGAACGGCATGGTCGTTGCGTATGCATCAAGACAATTGAAGGACTATGAGAAGGGATACCCTACCCACGACTTGGAGCTGACAGCAGTAGTGTTTGCCCTTAAGATTTGGAGGCATTATTTATACGGAGAAAAGTGTGAGATATTCACAGATCATAAAAGTCTGAAGTATATCTTCACACAAAAGGAGTTGAACATGAGGCAGTGGAGATGGTTAGAGTTAATCAAAGACTATGATTGTGAAATTCTATAACATCCCGGCAAGCCCAACGTAGTAGCAGATGCTCTAAGTAAAAAGAGCAGGGAGAAGTTATTCATATTAATAGAACTAGAAAAATTAATTCAAGAGATGACTCGAATGGAGTCGGAGGTGAGAAATCCAAAGGAGTCAATAGAAGTGGATGCGAGCCCAACCTTATTATATAGGGTAAAAGAGGCTCAAGACAAAGATGAGGAATGTGATAGAATCAGAAAGAGGATGACCGATGGGGAAGAGGTCAAGTTTAAAATTGATAGCAGGTTTGAAAATCGTGTTTGGGTACCGCTAGTGCCTAAATTACGAGAGGAGATTTTGCAAGAGGCTTACAGTACGAGATACTCGATACATCCGGGTAGCACGAAGATGTATCAAGATCTACGTAACCATTTTTGGTGGCCGAATATGAAAAGGAAAATTGCAGAATGTGTCAGCCGATGCCTAACTTGTCAAAGGGTAAAGGCAGAACATCAGAGACCGAGTGGATTATTACAGCCGTTAAAAATTCCTGAGTGGAAATGGGAGCATATCATAATGAATTTTGTGGTAAGACTTTCAGCAACGCTGAAGGGATATGACGCAATATGGGTTATTGTGGATCGACTAACAAAGTCAGCGCACTTTTTGCCGATCAAGATTAAGTTCAGTTTGGATCAGTTGGCTAAACTGTACATCAAGGAAATAGTTTCAAGACATGAAGTACCGGTATCGATTGTGTCAGACAGAGATCCGCGCTTCACATCAAAATTTTGAAGGAGTCTTCAGGAAAGATTGGGGACACAGCTGAGAATGAGTACCGCGTATCATCCGCAGACTGATGGGCAAAGTGAGAGAACAATTTAAACATTGAAAGACATGCTCAGAGCCCGTGTGATGGATTTCAAGGGCAGTTGGGAAGACCATCTACCATTAGTTGAGTTTGCTTACAACAACAGTTATCATACAAGCATTGGCATGCTGCCTTACGAAACCTTATATGGGAGAAAATGTAGAACGCCTCTATGTTGGGATGAGGTAAGAGAATGTCAATTGTTGGGGCCGAAATTAGTTCAACAGACTGTAGAAATTATCAAAGTAATAAGAGCTCGGTCAGTAGCAGCTCAAGACCGTCAGAAGAAATACGCAGATTTGCATCGATAGAAGCGAGATTTTGTAGTGGGAAGTTTTGTGTTCATGAAAGTATCTTCCTGGAAAGGGAAGATCAAATTTGGAAAGAAGGGGAAACTGAGTCCGAGGTTCATAGGACCATTCGAGATATTGAAGAAAGTGGGTGAAGTGGCGTACGAGGTAGCTCTACCTCCTGAACTGGAACATATTCACAATGTGTTTCATGTGTCAGTGTTGCGACCATACAAACCAGACTACAAGCATATCATATCCTATGAGCCAATACAAGTTGAAAAAGACTTATCATATGAAGAAGTTCTTGTCCAGATATTAGATAAGAAATAACATAAATTGCGAAATAAGGTTATACATTATGTCAAAGTCCTTTAGAGGAACCACAACGTTGAGGAAGCTACGTGGGAACTTGAAAAAAATATAAGGACTAACTATTCGTACCTTTTTGAGTAGTTTTAATTTGTAATTTCGGGGACAGAATTCTTATAAGGGGGGGGGGGGGGGGAGAATGTAATGACCACAAATTTTATTAGGCATTGTAATTATGATTATTAAATAATTAGCAATGAATTAAAAAAATTTGTACTAATTAATTGTGTATTAGATAATTAAATAGATATACTTGTGTATGTGTATATTTATTTAAAGCAATGAAGCAAGAGGTTATAATTAACTAAAGCAAATCTAATTGGATTATATTTTAAATCCAAATGAGTTGTTAAACTAGGTCAATTAAATTTACCTAGTAGCCCAAGTAATTAAATTAAACCTTAGTCTATGTAATTAATTAATCTAGCCCAATGCTTATTTTAATTAAAGATAGTATAGTTTATTAAATGTTAGCCCAATGTGTTAATTAATTTGAGCCTGAACAAGTAAATTGAATGAGCCCAACTTATAATACTCTAGAGTCCAAGGTGGAGCCCAAAAGGAAGTCAAAATTGGTCAACATTGATATATATATATATATATATATATATATATATATATATATATATATATATATATATATATATATATATAATTAAAGCATTAAAAATAAACAAAAAATGGGTGATTAAATCCCATTTTTGCTGAGAATTGTAGAGGGGCCACTTGGGTTGGCTTGTTTTGCAAAGTTGCTTCTTTTGTACACAATGTCATAGTAGGTGAACAACTCTAGTCAATCACTTAGTCATTCAACTTGTCCATCCATGCAATAGTAATCATAATTAAGCTTTAATTTGACTATGTTGGTGGATTAGGAGAGTTAATGAGGTATTAGTAAAGTACTATAAATAGAGTACTCCACACACTTGTTGATGTTTGTTAGTACACAGCAGCGGTATGTAGAGTTGACGAAGTGGTGGTTGTCGGTTAATATGAAGAAGTTATCGAAGAGATGGAATGTGTGACGCCCCCAAATCTAGGTCCACACAGCCCAAACTTGAGTCGTCAAAAGACTACAACAAAATTATTACAATGAAATACAACGTACAACAATACAGTGGATAATACAACACAACTAAGTCTTCATTATTATTGCCACACTATTTTATAACACGTGAAGACTATGATAGCTATCCCCGCACTCTCACTCCATTCCCCGGCTAGACCCCGTTACGTTCTCATCTCCTGTTGAAAAACAATGGAACGAAAAGAAAGGGTGAGCTCAAATAGCCAGTAAGAAATATCATGACTAAGATAATGACGAATAAATTATCATTAGCCTTCAACAGTTGAGTTCTTGATAGAATACAATAGACTACAAGGTTTATATCAAAAACTGTAGTTAAATTCTTAAACAATGTTCAGATCAATAATAGCAGCGGAATGAGCAATCTATTAGAAGAATAATGCAGACTATAATGTCCACTCGCTTCTCTTTTTAGTAAAAATATCATCAACTTTTATCATCTGAAATACCATTAGTCAAAATAATACAACTTCACAGTTCCTGGTCATAATCATGCAGATCAACAGTTCATCTTTGCACTACGGGCCAAAGACATTCAATATAACACCAACGGTCATGATTATACCAGATTCAGCCTTTGGTCATAATCATACCAATCAACAGTTCATCTTTGCACTACGGGCCAAAGAGAACATTAACCACGTGCCATAAAAGACACCGAACAGATGTATCGCCTTTAACCTAGTATATCGCCTTTAACCTATCATCTGTTCAACAATTATATCACATCTGTGCCCCCGGCCACAGATATTCACAACAGCTTGATTCTTGATGATTAATACAAATAACAGTGATACAAATGATGAACAGAAGAACAGGATAAACAATAAGTATCAGACGTTTACTTTGTGCAGATTCAAATAATGTCCAAATTGTCAACATGATGTGGAGTGAAATTTAAAAATGATATTCAAGATCCACAGTTCAGAATAACGATTACAGTTCAATAGAAATGTTCAGAAAATAGGAAGGTTCAGTTGAACTAATGAAATTCAACTATTATGGAACATATAATATTTTCAGGAATTATAGAAGCAATAGTTCCATAATAAGTTTCGATTTAGGTGTATGGAAGAAAATAATATCCCTTACCGTAGCAGGTTTGATTAACAAAAGGTGAAGGGAATTAATATCCCTTACCATAGTAAGTTTGAATAATGGAAGATGAAAAAGATGGTATCCCTTATGAGTATAAAGGAAAATGATATCACTTACGAATATGGAATAAAAGTGTCATGTGATAATTCGTGTAGACAAATTATTTCCACACGAGACAAATAAAAAGGGTTATTCACCAACAGGCGATAATCCGCACCGTAAGGTTATTCCCATCAATTTGAATACGAATAGTTATTCACCAAACAGGCGTAATCCGCACCGTAAGGTTATTCCCACAATTTAATAGAATTTGAACACGAAGAGTTATTCACCAAACAGGCGTAATCCGCACCGTAAGGTTATTCCCACAATTTAATAGAATTTGAACACGAAGAGTTATTCACCAAACAGGCGATAATCCGCACCGTAAGGTTATTCTCAAAGATTAATAAGGAATGAATACAAAAGGTTATTCACCAACAGGCGGTAAACCGCGCCGTAAGGTTATTCCCACAATTTAATACATGGAAATAAATGGCACAAGAAAGAAACGATATTATTTTCGAGAATCAAAGAATGATAATTCCTTACCGTGGTAAGTTTAAATAATAGAATATGAAAGAAGATGATATTCCAATAAAAATGACATTCCTTACCACAGTAAATTTAAGAGTTTGAAATGAATGGTATTCCTTACCGTAATAAATTTAAGAGTGTAAAAAGATTAATATTCCTTACCGTAGTAAGTTTAAGAGTATGAAAGAAAATGAAATTCCTTACCTTAACACGTGACTGGATATTGATTTAAATGAGGTTGATCAACTTGAAAATTTTCTGCACTCCTTTTGGCTTTCAAACTCTCAAAATAGCCTTACTATTCTCAGAGAAAACTCATAAAATTCTTATAGAAAAATTTTATGTTTTAGGTGTGATTTTTCTATTCAGTTGAGCAAGCTATTTATAGGAGAAAATTTTCACTATGCGTGGTAGGTGAGCACTGGCGTGCTGCACGCCAGTGCTGAAAATTTTCAGCACGCAGCCGCTGGCTGCTTTTCCTTCCTGCACATTTTTGTGCAAATTTTTTTCAAGTGGGTCCTACAGGGGCCCACATGTTACTATTCACGTTACTATTTCAAATAGTAAAATTAATATTTTTATTTTTATTTTTATTTTATTTATTTATTTATTCTTCCTGTGGGTCCAACATATAAAATAATGCTATAACAATAATTCAACAATAATGTAATAAACACGTTACAGATTATTATTAATTTAATAATATAAATTACAGTATATTTGCCACTGTGACAATTATTAGATTCAATAATTTTAAAAACAGTGCAGCAACAATTATTGAGTCAATGATATGAAATATAGTGTAATGACAATTATTGAATCAATAATGCAAAATACTGTGTAACAACAATAATTGAATTGATAATATAAAATATTATGCAGTGACAATTATTGATGAAATGATGCGCAACAGTTACGGTGTCAATTATCAGACCAATAATATGAGACACTGTGCAATACCGTGTGCTACAGAAAAATACTATAAATTACCGTATGCTACTATTCTTTTATCACCGGTATTTTAACAGTTAACATCGTTGACTATTTTTATATAAAAATGTTACTTCTGTCGTTTTCTATATCCGACAATTATTCCGTTGTGGGGTCCACCAATAATTTATTATTTCGGCGCCGTCGTACGGCCCGAATATTCCCCGACAAAACGAATATTGTCCGACAAAATAAAATTTGCACATAACATCCTTAACTTTCAATTTTGTCAATTTAACCATTTACTGTTTCAAGAAAAATATATATGAAGAAAAATTAAATTTTGTATTTCATAAATTCGGGGTCTTACAACCTCCCCTCCTTATGAAATTTCGTCCCCGAAATTGACGTACCTGGCATTTCAAAGAGGTAATGATACTTAGATTTCATCTCAGATTCTAGCTCCCAGGTCATTTCTTCAATATCTTGGTTCCTCCATAAAACCTTAACTTGAGGTATAACCTTTGAGCGTAGAATCTGCTCCTTCTTATCTAGGATCTTAACAGGTACTTCCTCGTACGTTAAATCCTCTTCTATAACGTCCGGTTCTAACTCAATGACGTGGTTTGGGTCCTTCACATATTTACGTAACATAGATATGTGAAAAACGTTATGGATGCGAGACATACTTGGTGGTAGGGCTAGTCTGTAGGCTACGGTTCCTACTCGATCGAGAATTTCAAATGGGCCAACAAATCGAGGGTTGAGCTTTCCTCTCTTTCCGAATCTCGTAACCCCTTTCCATGGAGAAACACGTAAGAATATATGATCTCCGACGTTGAATCTCTCATCTCTCCGATGAAGATCGGCATAACTCTTTTGTCGTTCTTGTGCGGTCTGTATTCGTTGTCGGATCATTTGGATCTTTTCTGTTGTCAAGCGTACCAACTCGGGTCCCAACAGTTTTGCTTCTCCTACCTCATTCCAACATACTGGAGAGCGACACTTGCGTCCATATAAAGCCTCGAATGGAGCCATACCTATACTTGCTTGGTAACTGTTGTTGTAAGAAAATTCCACCAATGGCAAGTACTTATCCCAACTTCCTTTGAAATCTAGTACGCAAAGTCTTAAAAGATCTTCGAGGGTCTGAATCGTCCTTTCCGATTGTCCGTCCGTCTGAGGATGGTATGCAGAACTGAATCGTAGCTCGGTGCCCATAGCTTTTTGTAGACTGATCCAAAAGCGTGAAGTGAATCTAGGATCTCGATCAGAAACTATGAAAACTGGCATGCCATGCAATCTCACAATCTCATTTATGTACATACCGGCAAGACGTTCAAGTGAAAAGTTTTCTCGTATAGGCAAGAAATGAGCGGATTTGGTCAATCTATCTACGATGACCCAAATTGCATCTACGCCTTGAGAAACTTTGGGAAGACCCGTCACGAAATCCATATTGATGTGTTCCCACTTCCATTCGGGAACCTCAAGTGGTTGTAATGGACCTTTAGGTACTTGATGTTCTGCTTTGACACGTTGACAAGTTTGGCACCTTGAGATAAACTCTGCAATCTCCCTTTTCATATTGTTCCACCAAAATGTATGTCGAAGATCTCGATACATCTTGGTACCTCCTGGGTGGATTGCAAATGGCGTGTTGTGTGCCTCCATCATGATTTTATGCTTCAATTCAGGATCGTTAGGAACACAGAGTCGAGAGTTGACTCGAAGTATTCCTTTCTCGTCGATTCTTGCTTCGGGAATGGTACCTTCTTGTACTTTCTTTATCATGTTTATCAGTTCCGGATCGGTAGCTTGAGCAGCTTTAATTTTATCGATTAAAGCTGGTTCTACTCGCACGTGAGCAATCTTCGAGTGGGTCCCTGGTGTCTTTAGCTGTATCTCCATCTTTTGCAAGTCGTACAAAATACACTTTTGTGTTGTCAGCAGTGCACTTGTACTCACATAAGATTTTCTGCTCAAAGCGTCAGCTACAACGTTCGCCTTTCCCGGGTGATACTGGATTGTGTGATCATAATCCTTCAACAGCTCAAGCCAACGTCGTTGTCGCATGTTGAGTTCCTTCTGGGTGAAGAAATACTTGAGACTTTTATGATCCGTATAGATATCCACTTTCTCTCCGTACAAGTAGTGTCTCCAGATCTTCAACGCGAAAACGACTGCTGCCAACTCTAGATCATGAGTAGGGTAATTTTTCTCATAATCTTTGAGTTGTCGAGAGGCATAGGCTATAACCTTTCCATGTTGCATAAGGACACAGCCTAGACCTTTGCCTGAAGCATCGCTGTATATGACAAATTCTCCCGATCCTGATGGAATGGTCAGAACAGGAGCTGAAACAAGTCTCCTCTTAAGCTCTTGAAAACTTTTCTCGCATTGCTCGCTCCATATGAATTTTGTGCTTTTCCGAGTAAGCTGAGTTAATGGAGTGGCGATTCGAGAAAATCCTTCTACGAATCTCCGATAATAACCAGCTAGGCCCAGAAAACTTCGGACTTCGGTTACTGTCTTGGGTTGTTCCCAATTTAGTACCGTTTCAATCTTCGCAGGATCGACTGATATTCCTTGACTAGAAATCACATGCCCAAGAAACGTGACCTCCTCAAGCCAGAACTCACATTTCTTCAACTTGGCATATAATTTGTTCTCACGGAGCTTTTGGAGTATCAATCTCAGGTGTTGTTCATGATCCTCACGATTTTTGGAGTATATGAGGATGTCATCAATAAAGACAACCACAAAATGATCCAAATATTCCTTGAATATTCGGTTCATCATGTCCATGAAAGCTGCAGGAGCATTGGTTAGTCCAAAAGGCATGACTAAAAACTCATAATGCCCATAACGAGTTCTGAAAGCAGTCTTTGGAATGTCCTCAGCTTTAACCTTTAACTGATGATATCCAGAACGGAGATCAATCTTTGAGAAATGTTGAGCACCTTGTAATTGATCAAACATGTCATCAATTCGAGGTAACGGATACCTGTTTTTGATGGTGACATGGTTCAATTCTCGGTAGTCAATGCACAATCTCATACTCCCGTCTTTCTTCTTCACAAATAGAACAGGAGCACCCCAAGGTGATGCACTCGGACGAATGAAACCAGTATCCAACAATTCCTGTAGTTGGACTTTTAACTCTTGAAGTTCAATGGGAGCCATTCGGTATGGAGTTTTGGAAATGGGCTTGGTACTAGGTTCAAGATCAATACAAAATTCAATTTCACGGTTTGGGGGTAAACCAGGAAGTTCCTCCGGAAAAACGTCAGGAAACTCATTAACAATGGGAATATCATTCAAGTTTGACGTATTTTTGTTCAAATCAGTGACATGAGCTAAAAAGGCTTGACATCCGTTTTTCAATAAACGAATGGCTTTATGGCTAGAAATAACAGTTATAGATTTCAATGGTTTAGTTGCTTGAATTTGCATGACAGGTTGATTAGGAATATGAAAACTAATAATCTTATGAAAACAATCAATTTTAGCATGATGGGTAGTCAACCAATCAATTCCTAAAATCACATCAAATTCATGCATCTCCAAAGAAATAAGGTCAACAGGTAATGTGAGGTTGTTGATTTGAACTAGGCAAGATTTATAGACAGTAGATGTAATGGTCATTTCTCCTAATGGGGTTTCAACTGATAAGTCAAAGTCCAAATTTTCAGGAGTTAAGTTTAAACGCTGAGCACATGCAGGTGAGATAAAAGAATGGGTAGAACCAGTATCTAACAAAGCGTAGACTTCACGAGAATTTATGAATAGCTTACCGGTTATCACCTCGTTCGAGTTTCGTGCCATTTGGGATGTCACAACAAAAGCTCTCCCTTGAACTACAGATTTTCCCTTATCCGCGCTAGCTTTTGGTATCATCACTGCAGCTGGACTTGATTTTGTGGCAGGACAAAATCGCGCAAGATGACCCTCTTTCCCACAACTGTAGCACTTTTTGGACTGCAGTGTACAGTTTGGGCTGATGTGACCTTCCTGACCACACCTATAGCATCTCACTGGTGGTCGATCTTCTCCCCTTGAAACTGGGGTCGGTGCTGGTGCTGGTACTGGTGCCCTTCCATAATTATTATGGAATCTCTTTCTTTTGAAATTGTTCCCACTGGATTCTCCTCTTCTGTTATTTGATGTGGAATTACCACCGAAGTGTTGGTTACCTCCTCGATGGTTCTCGTTCCTGTGGTTGTTATCATTTCTCTGATCATTGACTCTTGGCTGTAATTTTTCATCTGTTTGCTCCACCCTTTGAGCCCTATCAACAACATCTGAATACAAATTAAATTTATGAGAGCTAAGTTGTTGACGGATTTCGAATCTTAGACCACGTAAGAACATCCAACTCATCCGTGCCTCGTCATCTACTAGATGAGTCGCAAAACGAGACAGTTCAGCAAACTTAGCTTCATAGTGAGAAACTGTCATGTTTCCCTGCTCCAGCTTAATGAATTCCACTTCCTTCATATGGCGGATGCTTTCTGGGAAGTACTTTTCATTAAATAGCTCTTGGAATTCTGTCCAAGACATCTCAAGTGCTGAAGGGTGGATACGTTTTACCGCTTCCCACCAGTGATCCGCCTCACCTCGAAACATAAAGGTAGCAAAGGGCACCTTCTGATTATCAGCGCATTGTAGGACATCAAGTATTTTTGTCGTCTGCTTCAGCCATGCCTCCGCTTTGAGTGGGTCAGGCTTCCCGTGGAATTCAGGTGGTCCCAATTCTTTAAATTGCTTGACAGTGATCATCCTCAAATTACCAGCGTTTCTACCGTTATTGTTAACTGGATTTTCTCTTGCCTGATTCTGCATGAACTGCATGAAATTCCTAAAGAATCCATCATTCATCATGTTATCAGGAATATTATTTCCTGAGTTGGCAGGAGGATTGTTTGTGGCTTCTTGATTTTCGGCTACATTCGCTTCGGGTATTTCGTAGTTAACCTCTTGATTTCCAGATGCCATACTAAACTGTGGTCACAAAATAAATGTTAGTTCAAATAAACTGACTCATCACTTCATGTCCCTATATTCAAATCAACTCATTAGATAATAAAATCTAATTTAGGTAGGACACACTGGTGACTGATTCTATTCGTCTCTCCCCTCCTAGTTCTAACCCCAGATCTCCATTAAAGACCATATCCCTAAGCTCTGATGCCAACTGTGACGCCCCCAAATCTAGGTCCACACAGCCCAAACTTGAGTCGTCAAAAGACTACAACAAAATTATTACAATGAAATACAACGTACAACAATACAGTGGATAATACAACACAACTAAGTCTTCATTATTATTGCCACACTATTTTATAACACGTGAAGACTATGATAGCTATCCCCGCACTCTCACTCCATTCCCCGGCTAGACCCCGTTACGTTCTCATCTCCTGTTGAAAAACAATGGAACGAAAAGAAAGGGTGAGCTCAAATAGCCAGTAAGAAATATCATGACTAAGATAATGACGAATAAATTATCATTAGCCTTCAACAGTTGAGTTCTTGATAGAATACAATAGACTACAAGGTTTATATCAAAAACTGTAGTTAAATTCTTAAACAATGTTCAGATCAATAATAGCAGCGGAATGAGCAATCTATTAGAAGAATAATGCAGACTATAATGTCCACTCGCTTCTCTTTTTAGTAAAAATATCATCAACTTTTATCATCTGAAATACCATTAGTCAAAATAATACAACTTCACAGTTCCTGGTCATAATCATGCAGATCAACAGTTCATCTTTGCACTACGGGCCAAAGACATTCAATATAACACCAACGGTCATGATTATACCAGATTCAGCCTTTGGTCATAATCATACCAATCAACAGTTCATCTTTGCACTACGGGCCAAAGAGAACATTAACCACGTGCCATAAAAGACACCGAACAGATGTATCGCCTTTAACCTAGTATATCGCCTTTAACCTATCATCTGTTCAACAATTATATCACATCTGTGCCCCCGGCCACAGATATTCACAACAGCTTGATTCTTGATGATTAATACAAATAACAGTGATACAAATGATGAACAGAAGAACAGGATAAACAATAAGTATCAGACGTTTACTTTGTGCAGATTCAAATAATGTCCAAATTGTCAACATGATGTGGAGTGAAATTTAAAAATGATATTCAAGATCCACAGTTCAGAATAACGATTACAGTTCAATAGAAATGTTCAGAAAATAGGAAGGTTCAGTTGAACTAATGAAATTCAACTATTATGGAACATATAATATTTTCAGGAATTATAGAAGCAATAGTTCCATAATAAGTTTCGATTTAGGTGTATGGAAGAAAATAATATCCCTTACCGTAGCAGGTTTGATTAACAAAAGGTGAAGGGAATTAATATCCCTTACCATAGTAAGTTTGAATAATGGAAGATGAAAAAGATGGTATCCCTTATGAGTATAAAGGAAAATGATATCACTTACGAATATGGAATAAAAGTGTCATGTGATAATTCGTGTAGACAAATTATTTTCACACGAGACAAATAAAAAGGGTTATTCACCAACAGGCGATAATCCGCACCGTAAGGTTATTCCCATCAATTTGAATACGAATAGTTATTCACCAAACAGGCGTAATCCGCACCGTAAGGTTATTCCCACAATTTAATAGAATTTGAACACGAAGAGTTATTCACCAAACAGGCGTAATCCGCACCGTAAGGTTATTCCCACAATTTAATAGAATTTGAACACGAAGAGTTATTCACCAAACAGGCGATAATCCGCACCGTAAGGTTATTCTCAAAGATTAATAAGGAATGAATACAAAAGGTTATTCACCAACAGGCGGTAAACCGCGCCGTAAGGTTATTCCCACAATTTAATACATGGAAATAAATGGCACAAGAAAGAAACGATATTATTTTCGAGAATCAAAGAATGATAATTCCTTACCGTGGTAAGTTTAAATAATAGAATATGAAAGAAGATGATATTCCAATAAAAATGACATTCCTTACCACAGTAAATTTAAGAGTTTGAAATGAATGGTATTCCTTACCGTAATAAATTTAAGAGTGTAAAAAGATTAATATTCCTTACCGTAGTAAGTTTAAGAGTATGAAAGAAAATGAAATTCCTTACCTTAACACGTGACTGGATATTGATTTAAATGAGGTTGATCAACTTGAAAATTTTCTGCACTCATTTTGGCTTTCAAACTCTCAAAATAGCCTTACTATTCTCAGAGAAAACTCATAAAATTCTTATAGAAAAATTTTATGTTTTAGGTGTGATTTTTCTATTCAGTTGAGCAAGCTATTTATAGGAGAAAATTTTCACTATGCGTGGTAGGTGAGCACTGGCGTGCTGCACGCCAGTGCTGAAAATTTTCAGCACGCAGCCGCTGGCTGCTTTTCCTTCCTGCACATTTTTGTGCAAATTTTTTTCAAGTGGGTCCTACAGGGGCCCACATGTTACTATTCACGTTACTATTTCAAATAGTAAAATTAATATTTTTATTTTTATTTTTATTTTATTTATTTATTTATTCTTCCTGTGGGTCCAACATATAAAATAATGCTATAACAATAATTCAACAATAATGTAATAAACACGTTACAGATTATTATTAATTTAATAATATAAATTACAGTATATTTGCCACTGTGACAATTATTAGATTCAATAATTTTAAAAACAGTGCAGCAACAATTATTGAGTCAATGATATGAAATATAGTGTAATGACAATTATTGAATCAATAATGCAAAATACTGTGTAACAACAATAATTGAATTGATAATATAAAATATTATGCAGTGACAATTATTGATGAAATGATGCGCAACAGTTACGGTGTCAATTATCAGACCAATAATATGAGACACTGTGCAATACCGTGTGCTACAGAAAAATACTATAAATTACCGTATGCTACTATTCTTTTATCACCGGTATTTTAACAGTTAACATCGTTGACTATTTTTATATAAAAATGTTACTTCTGTCGTTTTCTATATCCGACAATTATTCCGTTGTGGGGTCCACCAATAATTTATTATTTCGGCGCCGTCGTACGGCCCGAATATTCCCCGACAAAACGAATATTGTCCGACAAAATAAAATTTGCACATAACATCCTTAACTTTCAATTTTGTCAATTTAACCATTTACTGTTTCAAGAAAAATATATATGAAGAAAAATTAAATTTTGTATTTCATAAATTCGGGGTCTTACAGAATGGGTAGTTGTTTTGTAGATTTGGTTGGAAAAAACTGGGTGATCTTGGTCTTGAGGAGGTTGAAGGTCAGGGATCAGGGTTTACCATAGTCTCTATTGCAGTTAGTTGTGTTGGAGGAATTGGAAAGACTGGTTCGCTTTATGGCTGGGGTTGTGCTTTAAGTGTTGGTGTTATTTCATTTTGCGGTGGGAGTTGAGGTTTGGTTGGAGGCTGTCTCTTTGTTTTGATGTTCGGATGGTGGTGTTGGTTCATTCTGAGTCTGAGTTTGGGCTTCGATCGATGTCTTTTTTAGTATGTATTTGCTCGATTGGAGTTTGTGTGGTTAGGGTTAGTTCGGATGGAGTTACTATTATTTGTGGTGTAGGATTTTGTTGTGTTTTGGTTAGTTTTCGGTGTTTTTGTTCAACGAGGTTAAGTTTTTCTGCTTTAGACATTTGGAAGTGATCTCTTTTTTTGACTGGTTGGGCTTCGGGAATCAAGTTTTTGGAGGCTTTGAAAGGAGGATTTATGGGGGGGGGGGGGCTTCGGGAGTTGTATTTTTAGGTTCGAGAATGTTGTTGGAGGTGTCTTTTTGGGTTTCGGCAGTTTTGTTTTGGGGTTTTGAAAAGCTTTCAGCAGATGTGATGATATTTTTATGTTTTCTAGCTTTTTGTTTTTTGCGTCTGATGAGTTTACGAGATTTGGTGGTGTCTTTAGAGGGATCAGCAATAGGGGTGGGAGTTGGTACAATAGATGTAATGGGAATGATGACGACTATTGGAGGTTTAATGATTGTTGGGATGGCTTCAGTAGTAGTGGAGGTAGGTGTGGCGGTGTTAGGAGGGGTTCGACTGTGTTATGAATGTATTCTTCTGCACCAAAGATGGCGTCAAGATTTTGTGGAGGAGTGGGGGAACTTGGTCTTAAGGCTTGATTAACACTACTACAAAACAAGAAGTAGGGGTCAGGATGGTTAAAAGGAATACGAATAAAGCAGAATAAATTGGATAATAGAGACGGGTTTGGGAACTTTCATTTATGGTTAAAAAGCCATTGTTCGTTGGAAAGAAGATCCAAGCTCTAGGGTATGGTAGGGATCTTTTTGCTGAAGGAATGAAATTCCATGTTGCATTCTTCGAATAGTCGTTCATATCCAATGAGCATCTTTTGGGGTTCACCCCAGGTGGGTAAAAGGTCTGTGACGCCCCGACGAGGAGCATCTTTTGTGATTAATTCATTACATAATCACAATTTATTAATTTAGAATTTAAGAATTATTTTTATTAAACATGGAATTAATCCATTCACAAATGTAACATTTTTAATGAAACAAATCATTATTAAAATAATTAATATATATAATCCATTACATAATCACAATTTATTAATTTAGAATTTAAGAATTATTTTTATTAAACATGGAATTAATCCATTCACAAATGTAACATTTTTAATGAAACAAATCATTATTAAAATAATTAATAGTTATGCATTAATTATTTTAAATAACTCATTTGAATAATAAAATATTTAAATTGCACTTCATGGTTCGTTCCATAAATTATTTCCAAATAATTTAATTATACCCAAAATATATTCATTTAATATATATAATCTCTTATTTAAATATTAAACTAGTTTATAAACTTGGTTTCATATTCATATTGAATTTCACTTAATAAGCAAATTTATTCCATTTGACAAAATTGTACATATTAAATCATCATTCGCATAACATTTAATTAGTATAAAATAATACCATTAACGCGTTAAATAATTTCTTTATTTAATTATTTATAGGAATATGTTAATTCACCCATATTAAATTAAACGAATTATTTTATCTGTTCATTTAATTAATTCACCAAACATATTTAAAATAAATATTTTATTTTACTCAGGAAATTTTATAGTTGCAAAAATTCTCGGATATTACAAGGTCGATATTAGTTCCGTGGATGAAAAACCTGCTTGGGTGCCATCATTTGTTGCTTGAGGGTGTCTGCATCCAAAACCGACGTATATGAATTTTGTTCAGAGTTCGAAAGCCAGGTTCTTTAGTTTTTGTCAGGCTAAAGATGGAGAAAAAGAAGTCTGGGGGGGGGGGGGGTGGCGATTTTGAGTTTGTGGCAGAAGACTATGAAACAAATGAGGTGTATGTAAGAGTTGGGAACTAATTGGAAGAGGCCGATACCAGTGAAGGTTAAGAAGGAGGAAATGAAGTCGTGGAGGGGGAAGCGCACTCCAAATCGGAGCACTTGAATGGGGTTGGCTATGTACTTCTTGTCGGCACGAAAATACATCCTTTCAGTTTTGTCTGGAACTTGAAGGTCGTATTGGATTGGAATTTTAAATTCTTAACGAATGGTAGCGAGAGATTGGGGGGGGGGGGGTTATGTTAGAGAAAATTTTGGCGTGGTTGAAACCTTTCTCCCTACATCGTAAAATTTTCGGTTGGCTATTTTAGCTTACTCGGCATCAGTAATGATAGGGTTTACTAGGTCCTCAAGGATGGGGGATGGAGGATTTTGGGCAATGGGTGCTGAAGAGTTTTTGTGGGAAGAATTGAGCTTTGTCAGAGAAAGGGGATTTTGTTGGGAAGGAGATTGCCGAAAATCGTCTGGTACAGAGGAGAAAGAAAGACAGATAAGGTATAAGGGTTTTGAAAATGGCAAACTGAAGGGATGCAGAGGGTTTTTTGAAATTTAAATTGAAAGGATAGGCATGATTTTCAAGGACGGCTGGATTTAATAGGGTACGTGAGGAGATTATTGAGGATTGTGCAAAATAATTGTTAGGACTTAATTAAATGACGGTTATGATTGACAATTAAGGAGTATGTGGATATTTAATTTGTCCAGCCAACATTAATTTCAAGAGAGTGGAGGGCAATGTTTGGATATAATTAATTGGACCCCAGATTCGGTCCCGGCCCATACTTGTGCATGGTCTAGAGCAGGGGTTGACTTATTTTTACACGTTACAGTGGACCCGGTATTGGGGCAGACCTACTCCAGTGTCATTTCCTTTGGTGGATTGATAAAATTAGGAGGGTCAAAGTCCACGTTGCTTTTGGATTTCAAATCAGATTATGATTCCAAATATTATGAGTGATAAGGATTAATCGGTCAACTTCGTACTCACATTTGGATTCTAATAAGGGCTTATCAAATCCTAATTGGCCACATATATGGGATATTAGGGATCTTGAGAAAAGTATAAATACAGTTACAAGCGGGGAATTACGGTACACACACCCATTATTCTTTCATCAAATATCAATATTATTCCAGCAGTTTTACGTTCTCCATTGTTTATGCTTTTTGACTTGTTCTTATTCTTACACCAGAGCTATCTCCTGACGGCCCAAGCCATTAAATTTTTCGGTGTAACTTTGTCTACTTTCAAATACAGATTGCTAGCAGTTTGGTGATTTTTATGGCAGACAAAATCAAGCGCTAACACCATCCTAAGTATCCAACTACATCAGTTTCTTTTACATGTAAAACTCATTAATTTACATTCAGCAGATAAGGTTGAATTAAATTGAGTTTGATAAAAATACTATATATTGCATGGACGTATAATTGTAAGGAAAATGAAGAACTCTTAAAGAAAATTGATATTTTCACATTATTCTTCATATTTTAAGTGATTGAGAATTATGTGAAAATATAAAAATATTAATTCTCTTTTATTAATTAGAGACAGAGTGAGAAAGAAAAAGTGGGATACAAACAAAATAAAATAAAACGAGTCATGAAGTCAAAGAAGAAAACTTGTTAATAATTTATGAAGTAATTGATATTACTCTCCCATTCCCCTAAAAAAAAAATAAGTCGTCACACAATTAATTTGCTACAATTTAATTTTATAAATTTTGAAAACAATTAATTCGACCCTAACAATAGACATCCTTGTATATACATACCCCTACTTTTGTGTAAAATCGGGCAAGTGAGAAAGAGAAGGAAAAGGAGTCAAAATTTTAATTAATTATACATGGGTAGCATAAGGTTTCTACTTGCAGTTGGTCTCCTTTCATGTTATGCCATCATCTATGGATTCACTGCAGAAGGAAAAAGTTTATCCACAGAAGTAGATTTAGAGGTGGAGAGACAACTAAGACTCCTAAATAAACATGTTGTTCAAACTATCAAGGTGTGTTTCAATTGATGCATGCAATTTTTATAGCTTTTAGAATACCAACTTTTTAAAATTTGGAATTGATTGATATGTTCCACTGATTGCTACTTATATAAATTTCAGACAGAACATGGTGACATCTATAACTGCGTGGATGTATACAATCAACCTGCTCTTCACCATCCTTTGTTTAAAGATTACAAAATCCAGGTCGGTCTTTCTTTCTTTCTTATTTTTTAATTTAATTTAATTTATTTATTACTTATTATTATTATTATTTTAAAACTATAATCTACATAATTCTCTCAATTACTTAATTTTAAGTATTAATTGTTTTTTGGATCCGCGACAACATACTAAGCGGTAACTTTAACGAATTTTTTTTTTAGCTATTTAGCTGTGTGTTGTAGTTTGTGCATATACAATTGTATCTGATGCATACCTAATTATATATATATTTTTAGCACAATTGTGTATGCACAAATTATAATACTGCTGACATCTTTTCTAGTCATTGAGCTCAAGTACATTATTTCTTATTTCTTCCACTTCCTTTTTGTCTTAAAAATGATGGATTTTCTTTGATTAAAAACATATGTAACCAACATTTGGTGCAGACATGGCAGCTAAACATTTCTTAAAGGAATCACCAAAAAATATTAGTGTTCTATCAGTTGTTTCCCATACTATAAAGATTGATTTGAAAAATGGGTGTCCACATGGAACGGTTCCTATACGCAAGACTACAAAGGAGCAATTGCTTAGAGCCAAATCTACAATCAGAAGTAGGCTTCATAGGGATGGTTTCTCAACCAAAGATGCAGTAGGTTCTTACCAAGTAAGTTTAAATCTAATATCTGTTAGAATCAAAATTCGAAGCGGAGACCCAGGTCAGACGGACAACATTGAAGTTGGATGGACGGTAATTACTACCTCATTATACTTCTAATTAATTTGATGAACCATTTACTTTGAAAAAGTACTAATGGAAAAGTGTTTTTAAGCCTCCTAAATAAGACAAAGAATGTTTTTGAAAAATATTTTCACGGTAAATAACGTTTAGAAAATGACAAAACAATATATTGTTTAAAGACTGTTTAAATGTGTATTGCTAATATTTTATTTTATGAAAGCGGGTCCCAATTTTGACTATTTTATAAATTGATTTTCTCATTTTAATTTTCTATAATTTTAAAAGTGGATCCGTATTTTGACTATATCATAAATTGATTAATTCATTTGACTGTTTTGGCATGTTTTCCTTATAAATCTAATTAATTAGTATTCAATTACTTCTCGAATGTATCCAACTTTTCTTTTTATCCTATATAAAAGTACACAAGATCAATTCGTACTAGGACTGTAAATAGTAATCGAAAATTTTATATTTATTTATATTTGTATTTAAAAAAAATAAAATATTGTTCGCATTTAAAAAACACCGGTTATATTCGTATTCACTTTAAAAGTATCCGCAAATAAATGGATACAAATACGGATATAGGCGTATTCGTATTCATTTAATATTCAACCGTAAATATATCCGGCGGATAGTGGATATTCGAAATTCGAATTCGAATTTGTATTTGAAATTCGTATCCGAATAACTTATATATATATATAAAATAAGCAAGATAATTTTTTTTAAGTGACCTTCCTTATATAATAATTAGTTTGCACTATCATACGAAAATTATTTTTAAAATATGTCATTTCACTTCTAAAAAGTAGGAAATAACACTTTTATTATAATATTAATAAACTGAAATAAATTGATTTAAGTATAGTTAATGGATTTTTACTATTACAAAGTTAAAATATTTAAAATGTATCATTTAATAAGTGTTATAAATATCGTTTAACAAGTGTTATAAATATTATAAATATCATTTAAATGTTATAATTATAGATTATAAGTATTTATACACACTACAGTATTACTCCAAACGCATAAAATGAACATCTAAACTTTAATAAGTAGAGCATTTATGTTAAAATTTAGGATTTTAAAAATAATGAAAACTTATTTGAATTGTAATTTAGAGCATTGACTATTGTATTTATTAAAAATAAATAAATCAACATTCATTTATTAATGAGCTATACTTTAAAAATTATTATTTTTCCCCATATTCTAGTTATATATAGTGTTATAATATATCTAAAATGTACCATTTAACAATTGTTATAAATATCATTTAAATGTTATAATCATAGATTATAAATATTCATACACACTACAGTATTACTCAAAATTAACACATAACATGGACATTTAAATATTAATAAGTAGAGCATTTATTTTGAATTTAGAATTTTAAAAATAATGAAAACTTATTTGAACTGTACTTTATAGTATTGATTATTGTATTTATTAAAAATAAATAAATTAACATTCATTCATTAATGAACTATACTTTAAAACTCATTATTCTTTTCCTTTATTCTAATTATATATAATGTTACAATATATCTAAAATGTATCATTTAACAAGTGATATAAATGTTATAAACATTATTTAAATGTTATAATTATAGATTATAAATATTCATACACACTACAGTATTATTCTAAATTAACACATAAAATGGACATCTACTTATTAATGGACATCTAAACATTAATAAGTAAAAAATTCATTTTGAATTTAGGATTTCAAAAATAATAAAAACTTATTTGAATTGTAATTTAGAGTATTGATTATTGTATTTATTAAAAATAAATAAATTAACATTCATTTATTAATATGTATGGTTTAAACTTTAAATTGTGATTGGTTATGAGTAATTATTCAATTTTTTTTTCTTTATTTTTTGTAAATAATTTGAATGAATTTTATATTAGGTGATTGATAAACGAATCCGGATACCCGAATATTCGAATAATCTATTTATTCGAATAAAATAAATGAAAACAGATATTATCCGTATTCGGATATTATTTCGAATACCGGATACGGTTAGCATTTTTAAAATCCGTCGAATACGGAATACGAATACGGATAACGAATTGATTTTTTGGATACGAATACTACTGTATTCGGATTCGTTTATATCCGTTTACACCCCTAATTCGCACCATCAATACTCATTATTTAATATTAGCATTTCAAAAGTTTGTTGATATTTCAAGGATTAAACATTAATTTAATTAACGATATTTTTTTTTATAATTATTTTAACGTCACTTGACATTCTATTAAAAGAAACTTATTACTCTAATAATAACAATTTTGTTTTGATACCATCGGTCATCTTTCAGGACGTGTGTAGTTTCATTAATGGATTGAACTTCATATATACTGTCGTAATATTTTTAGGTGCATCCTGATTTATATGGCGACAATCGCACAACATTGTTCACCTTATAGAGCGTACGTATACTCCTCAATCCACAATCACTTCTACTATATAATTATTAAATAAATTTCCTTTTATTTAAAAATGAGTCAATTATTATTATTATTATTATTTCTTAAAATTGAGAGCACTGAATTTTATTTTAGCAATTTCTTAAAACCATTTTTGTTGTATTATGATGGTTGCAAAATGCTAGTTGGCTGTAATTCCTTGTGTTTGGGTGATGTTAATGAATTGGGACTTCAGAATTCTGCATTGAGGGAGAAAAGTTGATTTACATACCAGACAATAGAGAGATCCTTGGAGTTCATATCTTTGTGTTGCATGCTGCCAACCTCATACATGAATCATCTAATGCAATAGCTTTGGGAACAAGTATACAGAGAGACATGATTTACTTACATCTATTTCATAAAATGACAACTTTCACAAATTTCCCCAATTTTCTCTGCACTGCTAATTTTGAAACATATGTTGGAATCTAGATTGCACGGAAGTTGTTCGCTGAAATGATTAATAGAGATATTATTTCTTGGAGTGTGATGATTGGAGGGTATGCTCAAGATGATAAGGCTCATGATGCTTTAGGCTTGTGTTTTGAGATGTTATCAAGGGGTGGAATTGAAATAGTTGGGCAAGTAATGATAGGTATACTTCATTCCAGCATTAATATAGGGAACCTTGGAGTAAGCAGTTTAGCTCATGGATTTATGATATGGAGAGGTTTAAATTTTTATTTGTTTGTAAGGAATTCTTTGGCTGATATGTATTCAAAGTGCAGTAATGTTGATTCAGCCTATAAAGTGTTCACAGAGATGCCTCGGAAGAACCTTGTTTCATGGAATTCTATATTATCCGGAGATGTCCACAATAAGAACAACATAGAAGCTAATTTTCTGTTCGATTCAATGTTGAAGGCGGATATTCAAGCTAGTGAGGTTTAATTTGCCTCAAGAAAGGTACTTTTTACCATGAGATCAAGTACTTGGTGAACCATAACTGCATTAAGCCTTTTCATATTCGATTTTTAGCAATGGCGGATACCGAGACATTCTTTTTACAAATTGAGATCAACCATCTCTTGCATCTGATCATCAAAACACTTTCTATAGCAAGAAAGAGATATTTCTTCGTGAGCTTATAAACTACGCCTTTGATATTCGAGATAAGATTCAGTTTGAGAGCTTGACTAATAAGAGCAATCTAGATATCCAACTAGAGCTCTTCATTCACATTGTTTTTGATAAAACTAGCAACATATTGACTATTGTCGACAGTGGAATTGGCATAACCAAGGCTGATTTGGTCAACAATTTAGGTACCATTGCAAGATCAGATATTAAGGATTTCAAGAAAGCTTCTGTTGCTGGTGCTGATGACAGCATGATTGAACAATTTGGTGTTGGTTTTTATTCTGCTTACTTAGCTGATGAGAAGGTTATTGTCACAACAAAACACAACGATGATGAACAGTATGCATGACAGTCCCATGCCACTCATTTCCTAACTCTTCAAGGTTACACTAATTTGATTGTGCTGAAATTGGGTGAAAGTGTCCAAACTCAAGGTTATGACCTTCAATTGTCTGACATGATTAACAATGGAGGTCCTATAAGCAAGCTGGAGTATAAAAAAGCTACTGGTGTTAAGGTAGCAATGTGTGAATTCTCAGGGCTTATTTTTGATCTCAGACGAATCTACAGGCACATGATAATTAATAGGTTCCCTTATAATGGAAATCTTCCCTCAAGTGTAAGGATTCCAATGAATAAGCTGGTGTAGGTTTCTCATGGGGCAGCCAATATGGTCATTGCACCACGCAAGACATTAAAACTTTTTAGTAACATTGATGTAATTAAGTCAAGATTGATGAAGGTTAACAGTTTCATGCTGAGTGGAGGGCTGCTATATAATTTTTTTAAAGCTCAATGGTCGTTTATTGGGTCATTATTTATGGAGGAAGGCAATCTTGATCTCGCAACTTTGCTATTTGAGAAGGCCAAGTCTAATCGGGTATTTGTAATGCTCCCTTACAATTTAGCAGTTGCGAAAAAAGTTATTGTTGATGCCAACAATGCAATTGTTCTAGCATCTAGCATTCTTTATGGCTGGATGGTTTTAAATATTGAGCCAGATTCTCTCACAACATTTGGATATGGTAAATCCAATGGAATTCTTAACACAGCAGCAAAAATAATGTGGGAGACGACAAATGAAAATCTTTGTGAAGTCAGGATAGTCTTTCATGTCAAGCAGTTATTGTTAATCACTGTTGTAGCAATGAAGCTTCTTGAATCTATCATGGGTTTATTTCGGTCAATTCTTGTGCATCAACATGCTCTTCACATATTCATTATTAGTGATTGGTTATTTGTAGCAGTATGTACACGTGCATCTGTGAAGGACAATTCTTGGGCTAATGAGCAGTTATTGGTAAACTATACCACAAATGAGCAATATACATTTAATACCCTTTGGCATGGAGTAGAAAAATGGTGTCCATGTTGGTTTCTTAGGAGCTTTTGGCAAGAAGGTTGGGTGTTTATAATGGAGCATGGAAATGATTTGCATGGGTTCAAATTGTCGAACAAGTTGGTTATATTTCCACCTTGAGGACAAAGTGAATTTTTAGTGGAGAGTATTGTTACATAGCATGGGGGCTAGCTTAGTTAAAATAAGAATAATGATCGAACGGTGGAGATTAGTTTAAGAATCAATGGTGGCGATTAGCTTTTTCATTTTTATTATGCAAGTGTTATCAGTGTATTGAATTGGTTAGGAATGAAAATACAAAACCTATTTCTCAATCTATCTTCTTCTTCTCTTATCCCTTATCTTTCTAGAGTCATTGCAAGAGACTATAATTTCTTGCTACACAGAAATACCAAATAAAGGAGTGTAACAATTCCTATGACAAAGTTGATAACCAAATACCTTCATTATAGAGAATGTATTTGTAACACCCATTTTCAAAATTGAAAGAGGTTAATTAAGGACAAAACAAAACATAATTGAAACCACAATTTAGAAAATTTATATTCTAAATAATCAGATAACACCAAAACATAAATCACAATATCATAGTTTAAACCTAATGTCTAAACCATTTGGATGAAAGGAATCTTTCATCACAATTATTCTATATCCCCCTAATTAACTATCAAAAGGAAAAATATAGTATGAGCCAAATACCCAATACGAATATAAAGTGCAAAAGGAATGAACTAAAATAAATAACTTAATAAAATGAACTAAATTGATATGAACAAAACTATCACAACAAAATAATATGTTGAATCAAATGATTAGGTGTTATTTCATACCAAACTCAAAACAAAATAGAAATATATCTTGACTTGTAGGCAAGTCAAAAATAATGCCATACAGGCATATCATACATCAGACTGCGTAATCTAAAAGTGTGTTCAACACAAATATCACCAATCCGCAGAATAGAATAGAATAAAAAATTAGGATCGATCCATATGCCTTCCAAAATAAAATCACAATATAGTCAACTTCCACCGAAGTACAAATGGAGACGCCGTGAACTAATCATACTTTCACGAAAGATGTCATGCATCAGTATTAAGAGGACATGCCTGTAGTATCCCCATAAAAGGTTATAACTCAGGTATATCCTACAGTATATTCTAGTAAAGATATAATATCACAACACATATGATATAATACTAACAAAAGAGTTCTAAGTGTACATGTATCAAAACGAATCATTAACACAAAGTCTTCAAAAATATATTAACATATATATTTCTACAAAAATTAAAATAAATTACTAGATATGCTCAACAAGTCAGAAGAGTACAAGTTACAAAATTTCGAGTATCACAATCATATGAATTTGATTAAGACCGAGTATCGAGACAATATACAAATTTTAAATTATGAGCTATATGAACAAATCAAAATTTAAAAGAGTATCGCTGAAAAAATACAAAATCTGTATATGGATTAAGCAATGTAATACTAAAAAATATATTCCAAATATGACTTATTTTAACTCCCTCTACTCGACCTAATAAATAATAATAAATTTATAAATTACTTAATAATTATAATTTATAGAAATATAAGTTTAATTCACAGTTGCATCAAATGCACAAGTTAAGAATTGATCTTTGGATAATTTATTTACAAGGTCTAAAATCCCAGTTCATTTTGACAAGTCCGTACCTTAGATATACATCTAATATAATAAAATGCAATGCATTTTGAATTTCCCCCCAATTTATTAAATCATCTGGACCGTTTAAAATTTGGCATAAATCTAGCCGTTCATTAACTTTATATCCCATCTCTCTTCTTCATTCTTCATTCTTCATTCTTCTCCTTCTCCTTCTCCTTCTCCTTTTCAACAGGCAGATAGTGGACAGTGGCCAGTGCCGTAGGCACGGGTGTCCTCTAGTATGTATATAATATCCATCGTATATTTAATGCTAGAGAATCATGTGTACTAGTTCATGATGTCAATTTTATATTGGGTTAAATACACTTTAATTATACTAAATTTTATTCTATTCAAAATTTGGCCCCCAAATTAATTAGACTTACTCATCTATTATATTAAATACTTAATTTCACACAATATAGTCCCCAAAGCCAATTTTTGGCATAAATTGACCGAAAAACTCAACCCATATGACAATCTAGTCGAACCCTAATGGGTTTATACGATTTGACGGTATTTATGGGCCAAATTGTAAGGAGAGTGAAACTTAGTGTAACAAATGTGTATTTTGCCCATAAAAAATAACATAATTTTAAAGTACAAAATAATTAATTTATATGCAAAATTGAAATAAATTTATTTTCAAATGAAAAATTGAAATAAATCATTTTCAAATGCAAAATAAATAATACATTATAGTTAATATTCGAATATTAAAAACAACATATTATATTAAAACATAAGAACACATCATTGGTATAATAGAAAACGTGAATTTATTTAGTATTATAAAAAAAAATTTAAAAAATAAAAACTATACCAAATAATGTTTAGCAAAAAAATGCTAATTAATATCGTATATGTATCAAAATAAATTATCACATTTAAATTTTAAACTTTTATACATTAAAAAGAATATATAACAAAGGGTGTATTATTTAAATTATATTTTATAAAACAAAGAAAAAAAATAACATAACATACAGAATAATTAACTTATATGCAAAATTAAAATTTACTTATTTTCAAATGAAAAATTGAAATAAATTTATTTTCAAATGCAAAATTGAAATAAATTTATTTTCAAATGCAAAGTAAATAATACATTATAGTTAATATTCAAATATTAAAATCAACCTATTATATTAAAACATAAGAACACATCATGCATACAATAGAAAATGTGACGACCCTAAATCCGGGTTCCTTAAACCACGGATCCGATTCAACACTAGTACCACTTTTCTTTATTGTTCATGAATTACAACAATATTATAATTGCTAAATAATCATTTATTTACAATTTTATATCATCTCTTTCTATTCCAGAATCGCAATCTTTAAAATCCTATTACCACTTTGAGATCATATGCATAATGACTCAATCACACAATCTCATTATCTACATAAAGGACAACATCTGAAAATGATATTAAAAATAATATGTAAATGTTCTCTTAACATTTTAAGTTTGCTAATCTATAGCACAACAAAACATAAACTCTTCATAAATACTTACACAAGTAAATGAATTAATCTACCCCAAGGTTTTACTAAGAAAGCACCTACGCTTCAATCTTGATGACTCGTTAGTCAATCTTCATCTTTGCCTCTACCGAAGTAATCGGCTTCTTCAAGCTACTCTGTATTGTTTTGTTTTAAGCAAGGGTGAGCACGACACCTCAGCAAGTCTAACAGTTTCACATAACACGTAAACCAGTTCAATCTGCTTCATGCTTCATGCATACTATGCTTTGCAGTACATACATATCTCATGCATAACATGCCTCGCATTTAATCTACGCTTCATGTCTAGTATCTATCATGACATACAGTGCAATGAGAACAATTGTCTTAAATCAACTACCACATATCAACAGTTCAAGTCAACTTGTTTCACAAAGGCACATTAAAATATCTTTGCACATAACTACGTATGAGCACCTCACAGTTTAATAATAAACTTATAAATCATGCACACTGTGACGCCCCCAAATCTGGGCCCACACAACCCAAACTTGAGTCGTCAAAAGACTACAACAAAATTATTACAACAAAGCACAACGTACTACAATACAGTGTATAATAATACACAACTAAGTCTTCACTATTATTGCCACACTATTTTACAAAACGTGAAGACTATAATAACTATTCCTCGGACCCTCACTCCATTCCCCGGCTAGACCCTGTTATGTTTTCATTTCCTGTTGAAAAACAATGGAACAAAATAAAGGGTGAGCTCAAATAGCCCAGTAAAGAATATCATGACTAAGATAATGACGAATAAATTATCATTAGTCTTCAACAGTTGAGTTCTTGATAGAATACAATAGACTACAAGGTTTATATCAAAAACTGCAGTTAAATTCTTAAACAATGTTCAGATCAATAATAGCAGCGGAATGAGCAATCTATTATAAGAATAATGCAGACTATAATGTCCACTCGCTTCTCTTTTTCGTAAAAACATCATCAACTTTTATCATCTGAAATACCATTAGTCATGATAATATAAATTCACAGTTCCTGATCATAATCATGCACATCAACAGTTCATCTTTGCACTACGGGCCAAAGATATTCAATATAGCACCAACGGTCATGATTATACCAGATTCAGCCTTTGGTCATAATCATACCAAACAACAGTTCATCTTTGCACTACGGGCCAAAGAGAACATTCACCACGTGCCATAAAAGACACCGAACAGATGTATCGCCTTTAACCTATTATATCGCCTTTAACCTATCATCTGTTCAACAAATATATCACATCTGTGCCCCCGGCCACAGATATTCACAACAGCTTGATTCTTGATGATTAGTACAAATAACAGTGATACAAATGATGAACAGAAGAAACAGGATAAACAATAAGTATCAGAAGTTTACTTTGTGCAGATTCAAATAATGTCCAAATTGTCAACATGGTGTGGAGTGAAATTTAAAAATGATATTCAAGATCCACAGTTCAGAATAACGGTTACAGTTCAATAGAAAGGTTCACGTAAATAGGAAGGTTCAGTTGAAATAATGAAGTTCAACTATTATGGAACATATAATATTTTCAGGAATTATAGAAGCAATAGTTCCATAATAAATTTCGATTTAGGAGTATGAAAGAAAATAATATCCCTTACCGTAGCAGGTTTGATTAACAAAAGGTGAAGGAAATTAATACAAAGGGTTATTCACCAACAGGCGGCAATCCGCTCCGTAAGGTTATCCCCACAATTTAATAGAATTTGAGTACAAAGAGTTATTCACCAAACAGGCGGCAATCCGCTCCGAAAGGTTATTCTCAGAGATTAATAATGAATGAATACGAAAGGTTATTCACCAACAGGCGGCAATCCGCTCCGTAAGGTTATTCCCACAATTTAATACATGGAAATAAAAGGCACGTCTTATGAGTAAGGAAGAAACAATATTATTATCGAGAATCAAATAATGATAATCCCTTACCATAGTACGTTTGAATAATGGAAGATGAAAAAGATGGTATCCCTTACGAGTAGTAATTTTAAGAGTATGAAAGAAAATGACATCCCTTACCTTGATATTGTGAAACAAGTTTATTAGCCGAACAAATCCTTCCTTGTTTGTCTATGTAGCAGTAAAGAATCTGACTTTTGAGTCTTCTAGAGTTTTTAAAATCTCTTTATGTTTTTAAAATAATGTTACTCTCGGAAAGATAGACGGTATAGACTCAAGAATCACTCAATTCGGAGTTAATATGAATGAGTTATGAATTTTCAAAACTAAGACTGAAAATAGTGACGAAAATCAAAATAGGTTACGGTTTTTAGTATTTTAAGGCATGAAGATGATTTCAGATGACTTTTCTTTCTTCTTCAAAGTTGTAGAGGACGAAAAACTGAAGAGACAGACTTTTAATTCATTAAATTCTGACAAATAATGAATTTACTATGATTTTTCGAAAGAGTTACTGTACATAAGAAAATTCCACTCGGGAATTCAAAGAAGAATGCAAAAGATTTCAAAACTAGGAATGACTTAAGAACACTTAGAGAGAACTTACACAAAGAAGTATTTAGAGAGAGAAAGAAAGAACAAGTAAGGAAGTTTATGAAAAATCCTTAAGTTAAGGCTTCTATTTATAGCCAAAAATCTTATTATTCCTTTAATCTAAACCATTCATTTAAAGATCATCTTTTAATCTACACCATCCATTTCAAATTTTATATTATCTTTAATCTACACCATTCATTTAATATCACCTAACTTTATATTATAAACAAATCAATTCAATTATTCAACAATAATTCACACTTTAATCTACACAATTCATTTCATATCACCTAATAATTACCTAACTTTATATTATAAACAAATCAATTCAATTATTATGACTAATTGTTATAAATACAGTATAGTTAGCTCTTAGATATCAAGTCAATAAATTAATGAAATACAATTGTTTAAATAACATCATAATAGAGATAACAATAATGTAAAAGAAAGCATACGTTACTGTGTAATGACAATTATTGATTCAATAATGTGAATTACTGTGCATATGTTACTGTGACAATTATTAGGTTCAATAATTTTAAAAACAGTGCAGCAACAATTATTGACTCAATGATATAAAATACAGTGTAATGACAATTATTAAATCAATAATGCAAAATACTGTGTAACAACAATTATTGAATTGATAATATAAAATATTATGCAGTGACAATTATCGATGAAATGATGCGTAACAGTTACGGTGTCAATTATCAGACCAATAATATGAGACACTATGCAATACCGTGTGTTACTGTAGAGTACAGTGTGATACAGAAAATACCAAAAACTACCGTATGCTACTATTCTTTTATCACCGGTATTTTAACAGTTTCGTTGACTATTTTTATTTAAAAAGGTTATTTCTGTCGTTTTCTATATCCGACAAATATTCCGTTGTGGGGTCCACCAATAATTTGTTATTTCGGCGCCGTCGTACGACACGAATATTCCCCGACCAAACGAATATTCCCCGACAAAGCGAATATTGTCCGACAAAATAAAATTTGCACATAACATCCTTAACTTTTAACTTTATCGATTTAACCACTTACTGTTTCAAAAAATATATATATGAAGAAAAATTAAATTTTGTATTTCATAAAATTCGGGGTCTTACAACCTCCCCTCCTTATGAAATTTCGTCCCCGAAATTGACGTACCGGGCATTTCATAGTTATCCTCCTGATTTTCAGATGCCATACTAAACTGTGGTCACAAAATAATTGTTAGTTCAAACAAACTGACTCATCACTTCCTGTTCCTACATTCAAATCGATTCGTTAGATAACAAAATCTAATTTAGGTAGGACATACTAGTGACTGATTCTATTCGTCTCTCCCCTCCTAGTTCTACCCCAGATCTCCATTAAAGACCATATCCCCAAGCTCTGATGCCAACTGTGACTCTCATCCCACCATAGGGACAGCACCTCACAATGGTACCTATCAGTTTGCCACCTGTACTATAGGCGTCCCCTACGGAGAGTCTGGCTTCGGTGCATCCCCTTTCCCTAGGAAGTCACCAGCGAGAGACTCGGGGCTCTTCGTTATATGGCTCTGATACCAACTGTGACGCCCCCAAATCTGGGCCCACACAACCCAAACTTGAGTCGTCAAAAGACTACAACAAAATTATTACAACAAAGCACAACGTACTACAATACAGTGTATAATAATACACAACTAAGTCTTCACTATTATTGCCACACTATTTTACAAAACGTGAAGACTATAATAACTATTCCTCGGACCCTCACTCCATTCCCCGGCTAGACCCTGTTATGTTTTCATTTCCTGTTGAAAAACAATGGAACAAAATAAAGGGTGAGCTCAAATAGCCCAGTAAAGAATATCATGACTAAGATAATGACGAATAAATTATCATTAGTCTTCAACAGTTGAGTTCTTGATAGAATACAATAGACTACAAGGTTTATATCAAAAACTGCAGTTAAATTCTTAAACAATGTTCAGATCAATAATAGCAGCGGAATGAGCAATCTATTATAAGAATAATGCAGACTATAATGTCCACTCGCTTCTCTTTTTCGTAAAAACATCATCAACTTTTATCATCTGAAATACCATTAGTCATGATAATATAAATTCACAGTTCCTGATCATAATCATGCACATCAACAGTTCATCTTTGCACTACGGGCCAAAGATATTCAATATAGCACCAACGGTCATGATTATACCAGATTCAGCCTTTGGTCATAATCATACCAAACAACAGTTCATCTTTGCACTACGGGCCAAAGAGAACATTCACCACGTGCCATAAAAGACACCGAACAGATGTATCGCCTTTAACCTATTATATCGCCTTTAACCTATCATCTGTTCAACAAATATATCACATCTGTGCCCCCGGCCACAGATATTCACAACAGCTTGATTCTTGATGATTAGTACAAATAACAGTGATACAAATGATGAACAGAAGAAACAGGATAAACAATAAGTATCAGAAGTTTACTTTGTGTAGATTCAAATAATGTCCAAATTGTCAACATGGTGTGGAGTGAAATTTAAAAATGATATTCAAGATCCACAGTTCAGAATAACGGTTACAGTTCAATAGAAAGGTTCACGTAAATAGGAAGGTTCAGTTGAAATAATGAAGTTCAACTATTATGGAACATATAATATTTTCAGGAATTATAGAAGCAATAGTTCCATAATAAATTTCGATTTAGGAGTATGAAAGAAAATAATATCCCTTACCGTAGCAGGTTTGATTAACAAAAGGTGAAGAAAATTAATACAAAGGGTTATTCACCAACAGGCGGCAATCCGCTCCGTAAGGTTATCCCCACAATTTAATAGAATTTGAGTACAAAGAGTTATTCACCAAACAGGCGGCAATCCGCTCCGAAAGGTTATTCTCAGAGATTAATAATGAATGAATACGAAAGGTTATTCACCAACAGGCGGCAATCCGCTCCGTAAGGTTATTCCCACAATTTAATACATGGAAATAAAAGGCACGTCTTATGAGTAAGGAAGAAACAATATTATTATCGAGAATCAAATAATGATAATCCCTTACCATAGTACGTTTGAATAATGGAAGATGAAAAAGATGGTATCCCTTACGAGTAGTAATTTTAAGAGTATGAAAGAAAATGACATCCCTTACCTTGATATTGTGAAACAAGTTTATTAGCCGAACAAATCCTTCCTTGTTTGTCTATGTAGCAGTAAAGAATCTGACTTTTGAGTCTTCTAGAGTTTTTAAAATCTCTTTATGTTTTTAAAATAATGTTACTCTCGGAAAGATAGACGGTATAGACTCAAGAATCACTCAATTCGGAGTTAATATGAATGAGTTATGAATTTTCAAAACTAAGACTGAAAATAGTGACGAAAATCAGAATAGGTTACGGTTTTTAGTATTTTAAGGCATGAAGATGATTTCAGATGACTTTTCTTCCTTCTTCAAAGTTGTAGAGGACGAAAAACTGAAGAGACAGACTTTTAATTCATTAAATTCTAACAAATAATGAATTTACTATGATTTTTCGAAAGAGTTACTGTACATAAGAAAATTCCACTCGGGAATTCAAAGAAGAATGCAAAAGATTTCAAAACTAGGAATGACTTAAGAACACTTAGAGAGAACTTACACAAAGAAGTATTTAGAGAGAGAAAGAAAGAACAAGTAAGGAAGTTTATGAAAAATCCTTAAGTTAAGGCTTCTATTTATAGCCAAAAATCTTATTATTCCTTTAATCTAAACCATTCATTTAAAGATCATCTTTTAATCTACACCATCCATTTCAAATTTTATATTATCTTTAATCTACACCATTCATTTAATATCACCTAACTTTATATTATAAACAAATCAATTCAATTATTAAACAATAATTCACACTTTAATCTACACAATTCATTTCATATCACCTAATAATTACCTAACTTTATATTATAAACAAATCAATTCAATTATTATGACTAATTGTTATAAATACAGTATAGTTAGCTCTTAGATATCAAGTCAATAAATTAATGAAATACAATTGTTTAAATAACATCATAATAGAGATAACAATAATGTAAAAGAAAGCATACGTTACTGTGTAATGACAATTATTGATTCAATAATGTGAATTACTGTGCATATGTTACTGTGACAATTATTAGGTTCAATAATTTTAAAAACAGTGCAGCAACAATTATTGACTCAATGATATAAAATACAGTGTAATGACAATTATTAAATCAATAATGCAAAATACTGTGTAACAACAATTATTGAATTGATAATATAAAATATTATGCAGTGACAATTATCGATGAAATGATGCGTAACAGTTACGGTGTCAATTATCAGACCAATAATATGAGACACTATGCAATACCGTGTGTTACTGTAGAGTACAGTGTGATACAGAAAATACCAAAAACTACCGTATGCTACTATTCTTTTATCACCGGTATTTTAACAGTTCCGTTGACTATTTTTATTTAAAAAGGTTATTTCTGTCGTTTTCTATATCCGACAAATATTCCGTTGTGGGGTCCACCAATAATTTGTTATTTCGGCGCCGTTGAACGACACGAATATTCCTCGACCAAACGAATATTCCCCGACAAAGCGAATATTGTCCGACAAAATAAAATTTGCACATAACATCCTTAACTTTTAACTTTATCGATTTAACCACTTACTGTTTCAAAAAATATATATATGAAGAAAAATTAAATTTTGTATTTCATAAAATTCGGGGTCTTACACATAATGCAACACATCTAGAAAAACTTGCGTGATTCGCTTCTACCATTTACGCTTATTTGCGTCTTTCGTTCAATCTACAATTTATATAGGAAATTGAAATAATCATTAGATATAATGACTATTACTTAGCCTTTATATAAGACTCTAACTTTAAATTATTAACTCTTAAGATGTCCGACAAACGAACCATTAAGTTCCGGACAAAAATACTATACGATCTTCGTACATCCCGCTTTTAATAAGTTGTCTAAATTAGTCACAAATGACTATTTACATTGGTTTAAGTCAATTAAACTTTCTTCGTAATGATTTGGACATTTAATAATGTACCAAATACCTCAAAATATTATCTACCTTTGATAATATATAACTACATTCAAATATTATTAACCATTTAATAATATTTTAATCCATTATTAATATTATTAACCATTTAATAATATTTTAATCACTTATTAATATTATTCACCATTTGATAATATTTTAATCTATTATTAATATTATTAACCATTTAATAATATTTTAATCACTCATTAATATTATTAACCATTTAATAATATTTTAATTACTCATTAATATTATTAACCATTTAATAATATTTTAATCACTTAGTAATGTTATTAATTATTTAATAACATTTTCATCATATACTAATGTTAGTACTCATTTCATAACATTTTCGTTACTTACATATTTAATTCTTTAACAATCCTCAAATCCTTTAATGATTATTTAAATAATAATCTCTTAATTAAATAACCCCATTTATTATTTAATATTCATTAAATAACAAATGATCATTTTATTCACTTCATCTCCCTTTAATTATTATTTAATATCCTTTAAATAATAATTAACTAATTATTCTTATTTATCAAAATAATAAATAATTACCTTATTAACTTCATCTTTCTTTAATTATCACTTAATATCCTTTAAATAATAATTAATTAGCTATTTATTATTTAATATTAATTAACTATTTATTATTCAATATTAATTAAATAATATATAATTATTTTATTAACTTCATATCCTTCTTTATTTATTATATAATAATAAATAATTAGTTATTATATTTATTTGCTTTAATTATTATTTACTATCAATTAAATAATAATTAATTATACTAATAGCTTTTATTTGCTCTATTTATTATTTATTATAAATAATAAATAATTATTAAACTTGGGTCCCAAATTAATTATATTAATTTTAAGCATTTTTATCCATTTTGGACTTAAATGACCCGAACCGGCCCGACCCGGACGAAAAACCACACTGCCCATGAACAGTACCAAGGGCTCCGACCCTCCTTTTAGTGCAAAACAAGGGCCCCGACCCTTGTATTGCAGAAACTGCTAAAATGTCATTTTTCAGATTTTTCAACTTTTGCTCCTTTGAGTAAACTGTCATAACTCCTTCATTACAAAATATTTTGGGGTGATTCTTGAGTCCATTCTCATTAGAATTCCCCCCTCTACAACTTCTCTTTAGATCACAAATTCAAATTCCAAACGAAACTATACTCAAAACGGCTCACAAGAGAAAAGTAAAAACTAACTTCACAATCCTTAGTTTTAAAAATCATATCTTAACCATAACAACTCATATGAACATTATACCAACTAGGTTTTGTTCTTAACTTATATATTTACCATATCAAAGAAGAAAATCTCATACACAACCTCTAGCTTTCAAAATGAAAGGCTATAAATCACAACCTCAACTAGGGTTTACCGGTAAAAATCGCAATATGAAATTTTCTTCCATTTATTTGCATAACACACATACCAAATCATGATATAAACTTATCAAACTATGAATATACATATATTACATAGTTAAAGACTTCTAGACCATCAAAACAAGTTTTGATCGGTTAAAAATATATTTTAACCGTTTAAAACTTATTTAAACAACAAAAAGGAAATTAAAAAGGTTTAGAGTACTTTTTAACCTCTTAGACATGGATGATCTTCTTTCTCTTGATATGAGCTAAGCTTGTGCCTCCTCATTGACTATCCTCTAGCAGTTTTTCTTTGTGAAAATCTCCAACAATGCTCTCCCTTCTCTCTAGAATTTCTTCCTCTCTCTAAAAATATCATCAAGCAAGGAAATGACCAACATTCCTCATGTGTTAGTGATTCCTATTTATAGAACTCTAGGATCCTCCCAATTAAGCTACTAATCAACCAACACTTGGGCATTTAAGGCTTAAACTCATGCTTACTATAGCTTGGATGGACAAGGTGATTGACAAGGATGAATAACTCCTATCAAGGTTGCTTGTAAGCAACTTTTGGAGTGTAAAATAAGCCAAATGAAGTCACACTCAACATTTTCATGTGCCCCCCCCCCCCTCCAATTCGGGATTTTGCATTTTATTACACCAATTTAGCTTTATTTTTATATCCTATATCATTATATAAGTATCCATATATATATACACCAATGTATATATATTGACCACCACTTTGACTACCATTTGGGCTCCACATTGAACTCTAGGATTTATTATATTGGGTTCCTCCAATTAAATTTGTTTGGGCTCAATTTATTTACTACATTGGGTTAATATTAAATACCCTATGTTACATTTAATTAAAACAAGCATTGGGCTTGGTTAATTATTACATAAATCAATGTTCAAATTAAATTATATGAACTACTAGGTTAATTAATTTGACCTAGTTTAATAAATCAATTGGACTTATAATATAATCCAATTAGATTTGCTATAATTAATTCTACCACATTGGGTTACTTAATTAACTCATCCATAGTTAATTCTCAACACCACCTTTATTTACCTAGTAATTAACCAATGATTGATTAATGCTCTCTCTTGTCTACCAACTAAGGTTATTCAATTAACCCTACACTAGTTAATTCTCTACACTCAATCAATACTTGAAATGCTTCTCCCAACCATTGACCATCATTTGACTTTTAATGGTTTAGGCTACATAACTTACTTTTTATTGGGCTCTCTTATTTAATTACCCTCTTCATGTAAATATTCCCATATTGGCTAACACATATAATCCTTTTGGGCTAGTCCACTAGTAGTAATTAAATTACTTGGACTCTTCATGAGGTTAAATCTTTAAATTTATTTGGACCTCTATATAAATCCTCAACAAGACTTACAACAATTAACATATTGGGCTTGTTTTAATCTCACCTTTGAATTCTATACCTCAACTTAATAATTAAGTTAATTTCTTAATTAATTACTTCTTATTATTGCCATCATCGGCAATAATTCTAGCTCCTCTATAAGTTTAACTCATAACTAATATAATTAACATAATTAATTATATTTCATGACTTTCATTCTTATTTCATATTTAAACTAATTAATTTATTAATTTTATTGAGTATTAATTTACTCATCTTCTTGTTTGGCTAACAAACACAACTCTAGAAATATATAACTATGTATATATATCCTTATAGCCGTCTTCACTTCTCAAATGAATTTATTTCCTTAATAAATTCTCTATATGCATCATAAAATATTTCCACAATTAATTTCTAACAAATACATTATGTTAAAAAAAAAAATGTTTACCCATTTTCTACACATCTTACTTCTCACATTCTAGGTTTTAAACATTAACCTTTAATAAAATCAATTAAGATATTATTTAAAATCTTGAAAATATCTGGAATATTACAGAAAACATGAATTTATTTAGTATATTAAAAAATAAAAAATAAAAAAATACCAAATATTGTTTAACGAAAAAAATAAATAAAAAAATTGCTAATTAATACCGTATATGTATCAAAATAAATTATCACATTTAAATTTTAAATTTTTATAAATTAAAAAGAATATATAACAAATGGTGTATTTATTTAAATTATAATTTACAAAACAAAGAAAAAAATAACATAACTTTAAAATACAGAATAATTAACTTACATGCAAAATTGAAATAAATTTATTTTTAAATGAAAATTTGAAATAAATTTATTTTCAAATACAAAATTGAAATAAATTTATTTTCGAATGTAAAATAAATAATACATTATAGTTAATATCTGAATATTAAAAGCAATCTATTATATTAAAACATAAGAACACATCATGCGTAGAATAAAAAACGTTAATTTATTTAGTATAATAAAAAATTAACATTATTTATTCTATGTGCTTTATCTAAATAATTATTTAAATATAAATAAAATAAATAAATAATCAATACTATTATTTGGTTCTATTAACAAAAAAAATGAATAAAATTAATAGTTTTATTTTAAAATTAAATTTAGGATTTTGTGAATTTGAGAGTTAAATTAGATGAAATTAAGTACTTGATGTAACGAATGTGTAAATTCAAATTTTTTTATTAAAGTCAAACTGTATTTTTATATGGTCAAATCGAATAAAAATACTTACCTTACCGGGGCCAATTTTCGCCGAAATTGGCTTTCGGGACTATGTTATGTGAAATTAGATACTTAATGTAATGGATATATAAGCCTAATTAGTTTAAGAGCCGAATTGTAAATAGGGTAAAACTTAGTATGACTAAAGTATATTTTACCCTTCTATATTTATTGATAAAAAGGTAAACACGTGGCCTTTATTAAGCTATACGACTGCCGTAGATGGACAATACATATATAATTATAAATCAATCATCAAAATTCATATATGATAAAAGAAAACAAACCTGCTCCTAGTTGTGTTTCTTCCGTAATTAACTTCTCTTTCAAAATCACAAGTCATAATAATTCTTTTCTCTCCCTCGGTTAACAGCAAACCCGCTACGCTGTTTTATGTAGTTAGCGGCGCCCGCAAATATATATACTAAACCTTAATCTTTTCTTTATATGTGTATTTATAAATATAAAATACCTTTTCCCCCGTTTTTTATTAGTATCAAATTCTAATTTAAATATTTTTATATATAGATAAATACCAATTAGACATAGCTTTAATTTATTTTTATTTAAAAAAAATACTTTTATTATTATCATTATTAATCCACATTAATTAGTCATAAATTGATCCAAACATAAAACAAAATTCAAATAAAATATTTTACCAAACGACGTCCAATTAAAAATATTTAAACTGCATTTAGATATTATAATTTATTTACTGGGTGTTGGGCTATGAATTTTTACTAAAGTCAATGGTCCGATATGATTGCGTTTTATGTCCCCGGGGCCTATTTAGTTTTATAGCCTAGCCTAAAGAGGCTTGGTCCATTATGTTTAATACTCTGGATCATTAATGACGTTACAATTAGATAACAGTTATCACTCCCACATTCAATCCAGAGGTTACATCAATTATCAATTATAATGGGGATTGTATATCATTATTCCGATTATAACCGTTGGACATTCTCAACGGTTAGAGGAGGAGGACGTCTATAAAAGAAATGTTAACAATTCACGTGGAATCTAATGTCAATTTACCATGCTAAACTCTAAACACCTCAAATGTTAACATTTCTTGAAACATGTACTTATTCTTACGTCGGAGCTATCCCCCGACAGCTCAAGCCATCAAACTTTTGATTGTTTCCTTGTGTAAGTTTAGTGTCGTTAACGGTGGTTAAGCTTCCCGATAAAATCAAGCGTTAACACTGGATAATACAACATTGAACTGAATTCTTAACAATATCGTGAAAATTGTACTCCATTCTTTCCAGAATATAAGATTGTTATATACTTCTTAAAGCTAACGTACTATATTTTTAAATTTAAAATTGATACAAATTCATTTTACTCTAGTCAATATAATAATAAATATTATAAACTATTTAAAAAATACTAGCAAAGTGTCCTGTGCGAAAAATGGGTTAATTTTTTAAATACCAAAATTTTTAATTTAATTTAATTTATAATGATTACTCGTTCCGTCCTAGAATAAAAGTTTTAGTTGACTTCTTGCGCATATTAAGAAAGAGAATAAAATGACAAAATTGTCCATATTTAAATTCTCATTTAATTTATAGTTTTTTACACATGACTAGTGTTATTCCATAAATATGTATAGAGAATAGAAATATGACAATTAATACTAAAGATAATATAGATAAATTATTGTAAAAAATAAATTATTTAAAGTACGTAAATATTTAACTTGAACTAACTAAAATTGTAATGTCCTAGAATTTCCACATCTTTATTAATTAAATTATTAATTTAATTTCCAACGAGTTAGTTTTACGATATTATTTAAATCTTTTTATGTGCTTAATTAATTATGTGATTAAATAATTATGTAATTAATTACTAAAATTAATTAAAGGGGGTCACTAATATGTTATTAAATTAGTGAACAAACCCTAAAGTTTTAATATCAAAATAATTGATAAGTTTCCTATTATTTAAATATTCAATTAAATTGAATATAATGAGTGAATTAAATATAATAAATTAATTAATATGATTATTAATTAATGTAAATAATGTGAAATATTAATAATAATATTTATTAGTCCATTTAGTAATTTAATACTAATGGGTTAGAATATTTAATTATTTATTCAATTTAATTATTTATTTAATCATGGATTGAATAATTAATGTATAGATTATTAAATTAGCCCAACATGGGTCAATTAGTAGCCCAAGTGTAGAATAATAAAATTTGACAATTTAGTAGCCCAAACAATTTAATAGAAGCCCAATTGGTATTTTAAATTAAAGCCCAATGATTGGCCCACTTGAAAAATACTTAAATTAACTTATTAATTATTAAAAATGAAAATGTGACTAATAATTTGGGACAAGGAAAAGTGTCATCAGCCGACCATGTTGGTTTTGGGAGAGAGAAAAAGTGATTTTTTTGATATTTTATTTTATTTTCCATTTATTTTATTAAGGATTGCTTGTTTTAATTTTTGTAGTACATGAAACCATGCTTCTTTTCACCAACTATGTATGGACTAAATTGCTTGTGTAAGTATCCAATAGCTAGCTTATAGTGGTCAAAATTATTAGATACATTATGTGTATCTACTAATTTTTCAAGTATACTTGAAAAGTTGATAGATGTTATTTCATTTTGCTCCAAAAATCAAAAGAGAGAGTTTGAGAGCAAAATATTTTGAGAGAGAGCAAGAGAAGGAGAAGGAGTGCTAAGCTAGTTTATGTCTTCAAGATTCACAACATATTTTGGGAGAAAAAGAAGAATAGCCATTAAATCAAGGTAATGGTTATTTTAAATGAAGTTTTGTTTTTAAATTAAATAAATCATCATGTTAGTATAAACATGTTAATATGGTTATTAATGTGTAGTGGTAATATTTATGCCATGCTTGAGTTTAATATGCTTGGTTTGTATTTTGGTATATTTTATATGCTAAAATATGTATTTAATAGTGTGTAAACAAGTTTTGGAATTTATGTCCAAAAATATTTTTATAAAACTTAAGTTTGATGTTCTAATATTATAGAACATTGAATCATGAGAAAAACAAAGTTTGAATCACTCAAAATGGAGTTTTATACAAAAAGTTATGATTTATGGTAGTTTATGTGATGTAAAAATTTTTATAAAAAAATAATGATATTAAATCATGAAAAATTATTTTTTCATGTTATAAATTAATATAAGGTGATTGGTAATTTTTTTGGATTTTTATTGAAGAGTTAAAGATTTATTGAAGGTATAATTTTAATTAAAGTGTGTATAGCCGGAACTGTTCACATTCTGTGAAAGAATAAAAAAATTAAAGTTTTTCGCGCAATGCGCGGACCACTGTGCACAGTCGGACGCGGAGAATAAAACGGCGTCGTTTAGCCTCCAAGAAATTTTACGCCGCGCGTACGCGCGGAAGCCAATAGCAGTGACTCCAAAACGGCACCGTTTTGGTCCTGCTTCAGCGATCCGCGCGCAATGCGCGAGCAACTGTTTCCGGGGAAATTACATTTATGCCCCTCCGTGTTTTTTTCGGCGAAATTACCATTTTGCCCTCCGATCAGTTTTCTAATTATTTACGAAACTGCCATCGGTCCGGTTTTTCAACTTAATTACGAAAATGCCATTCGGGTTAATTTTAATTAATTTAAATATTTAAAATTTAATTTAAAATTATAACAAAAATAATAATAATACAAAAATAATAATGGGAGGATATTTTTCATTAAGTTTAATATTTAAATATTTTAAATATTAATCTAGTTAGCTAAACCATGGTTAAGTTAAATAAATTTATTATTTATTTATTATTTTAAATGTTAATAATAAATAAAGATGATAAATTAGCAATTATTATTTAATGCCTATTAAATAATATTTAAAGAGAGATAAAATTTATAAATTAATTATTTATTATTTAAATATTATTAAATAATAAATAAGGATAATTAAGTAATTAATTATTATTTAATTAGCATTAAATAACGATTAATGGAAATTAAGTTATTAGAGTAATAATTTATTATTTAATTTAAATAATAAATAAGAATGATTTGATTATTATTTAACCTTAAATAATAATTAAAATTAATTAAATAATTAATTATTATTTAATTGACATTAAATAATAATTAAAGAGGATTAAGATTAGTAAACTATTATTTAATTTCCTTAATTAAATAATAAGTAAGGTTAATTACTTAGTTAATTATTGGTTGATTAACATTAAATTAAAGAAGGTTAAAACTAAGTTAATAATTATTTATTATATAATTATAATTAAATAATAAGTAAGTACAATTAGTTATTATTTATTTTAAATAATAACTAGAGTTAATTAATTAATTTCTATTTAATCAATATTAAATAGTAATTAAATAGAGATTGAGTTAATAAAATAAATTAAATTTAATTAAACAATTATAATAAGTTGTTTAAGGGTTTAATAAGTGTCCAACACTTAAGAAAAATATTTTCTAACTTATTAAATTATTAACCTAAAATGATTAAGTGTCTATAAGGTTAATAATATTGTTTTGACTAATGTAATTTATGTGTTAGTACTTATGTGGTAAATAAGTTCGTTATTAAGCGTATAATTATGCAAATACGTCGTACTAATTATTAGACCGACTTTATTAATGTTAGGTCTTTCAAAGCAAGTTAGTTAAAGCTAGACAATTATTGTAGCTGAGCAAACAGGCAAGTTCTCTAACCCTACTCAATTATTATCGTTGAACAAGTTTCCATACTTGTATTTATTGTTAAAGCTTGAAGTGGTTTAATTATTTAAAATTATTCCACATCCATATTGTTTATACAATCGCACTTAGTGCATTTGAAGCTTATTAGTTCTTGATTCATGAACTGTATTAAAAATGTCTTAAGCTAATAATTCAGCTAGACATTACGTTTCTAAATTCAATAACTTGAATACTTTTAAAAGCTTATCCAAACCATTGTTGGGTGCGGATTTCTTATATTAAGTCTGAGAATTGAACAACCCTAAATTAGGGGATTTTGTGTCGGGAAACCGACTTTGGGCGCCAGTGACTAAATGTAATGCATATACAGCGGGTTGAATAGGCTGATCCCCTTGAAAACCAAACAACTCAAAGGGTCAGAGGAAACTCTATTATACCCTAGTTAGTTCAGTGTCCTTAGTGACCACTCAGCATTTTAAGATTCAAATATTCTGTTTATTAAAATTTGAATCCTGTTTCATTCACAATTATTATATCTATTGTTGAATCATTGATGATATTTCCCATTCATTCATGATATATTAAATCTTTATGATTGTTCTAAACTTGCTGAGCAAACTAGTTGCTCATTCTTGCTATATCATGAACCATTTTTCAGATAATCCTGATTGCTCAAAGAAGGATAAGGGAAAAGGAAAGGTCAGAGCTTAAGTAGTTTATGCATGCTAATTAGATGCTTAAATTTGTGTTTACTGTTGTTAAACCTTTTGTAATTCCTTATGATAGGAACTGTTTATGTTAAGGTTAATAGACCCTTGTATTGTAACCTTTTTGTAAGGGAACCAATATATATTATTTCGCGATATTTAAATGCAATGTATGTATTTAATTGTTAGTAATGTGTTGAATAGTGAGAACCAAACTCGAGGTTATGGAACCCGGATTTGGGGTCGTCACAGGTTGGTATCAGAGCTGTAGGATAGAAACGTTAGGATTTGCGAAACCTAAGTTATAACCTTAGTATTAAACTCATATCGAGTACGTTAGGGGATGAATCGGGAAGATTCATCATGTTGTGTATTTTTGGAGATGGATTGAGAAAATCCATCGAGCCGAGATGTACATGATAAAATATCATTTCATTTCATCAATGAATATATTTTATTGCTGTACTAACGTGTGTTATTGTTTTATGATATAGGATGGCAGAGATCGGACAGTCGAGTCGCACTGCTGAGGAGGACTATATTGATATCCATATGGATACTGCACAGCCGCTGGTGGCTGCACCCGTAGAGGAGCCAGAGTCAGATCCTGAGGAGGGGGATCATGTGGAGCCCGTCTGGGGCGGAGTCATGAGGCCTTACAGTGAGGATGAGGCAGAGTCAGAGGAGTCTGAGGAGGAGGAGTCAGCTGATGGCATGGGCACCACTGCCGCTGACATCATAGAGGGACTGACCACTAGGAACGAGGAGCTGGAGGCAAGGGTCCAGCATCTAGAGGAGCAGAATCTGACCCACCAGCACATGGAGGATCAGTATAGGGATGCGGCTTATCAGTTCTCTGGCGAGAACACAGAGCTGAAGGAGAGGATTGTAGGACTGGAGGATCAGGTACAGGAGTACGAGGATTCAGTGGAGCACTTTGCGGTGCTAACTCATCAGCTGGTAGAGCAGGATGTAGAGCTGCAGGCTAAATTAGCAGTGGTTGAGACTAGGTTGGCAGAGGCTGAGCTGAAGGTTCAGCAGGTTCAGGCAGAGAAGGCCGCCATCCGTGCACACTGGCAGGAGGCGATAGGGGACCGTATAGAGATGGAGAGACAGCGGGATGCCGCTTATGGTCAGATGATTGAGCTAGAGGAGGAGGTCCGCGAGAAGCGGGTGAGGACGGATAGACTTAGCTACGTCTACCGATCTTCATATGGTAGGCTTCAGAGCAGGGTGCACTACTACCCAGCTGAGGAGGGCCAGTCTATGCACACCATCAGCAGGAGCGTGGTGATGGCCATCGGGGATGAGGAGTATGACGACGCGATCCGTAGGGGGATGCGCATTCAGTAGTAGTAGTTGTTGTTTTCTAATTTCGTATGTAAATAGATGCAGTAGAACCCAACTTTTGTTTTATTAGAGGGTTAATATGTCACTAAATCCCAACTCTAGGAAGTTGTAGGATATGTCAGATCCCATCTTTTGTAGCTTCTCTGGGATAGAAGCATTTATAGCAGTATGCTGTCGATGTAAAGTGCTATGCACTACTGTTTTAGCATATGAATATAAATGCAGTCAAATTTATGTTTATATGTGTGTTGAAATAATTATTTGTATTTTAGCTAAATATTGTCTAAGATACAAAATAATGAAATGAAAAAGATGAAACCAGTATAATAATGTAAATTTTTGTTTATAACAGAAAATGCCGCCACGTAGACAACCACCAAGGAACCAGGGGGTAGAAGAGTCAGTTAACAACGACGCGGGGGGACACAACGTAGACCCTATGCAAAACTTTGTCGACATGCTAGCTGAGGCAATGCAAAACCGCCACCCTGTTGTAGCAAATCCACCACCACCACCACCAACTCAGTTGGCAAATTTCAAAGATTTTAAAGCGGTGGGACCGCCAGAGTTTAGGGGAACGTCGGACCCGATAGAGGCCCAATCTTGGATAAAGGAGATAGAGAAGGCGTTCGTTATCGCAAGAGTAGCTGAGGAGCAAAAGACAGTTTTTCCTACCTACATGATGAAGGGCGAAGCCAATTTCTGGTGGGAAGCCAATCAGAATAGGGCTGGGGATGGTGTGGTGCCCTGGACAAAATTTAAGGAAATATTCGACGAGAATTATTTCCCGAAAAGTATGAAGAGTAGGATGGAGGTAAGGTTTCTAGAACTGAAACAGGAGAACATGTCGGTACCGGAGTACGCGGCAAAATTTAATGAGCTGGCCAGGTTCGCTCCACATCAGGTAGACACGGAGGAACGCAAGGCCAGGAGGTTCGAGAATGGATTGAGACCTTGGATATTCAACAAGGTAGCGGTACTGCAGATTGACTCGTTCGCAACTTTGTTGGAGAAGTCAATCATTGCTGAAGGAGGAAGCGACGCATTAACCAAGTACAACCAGGAGAGAAACAAGAAGAAAAATGAAGGGGGAAGCAAGAACAGCAACAGTGGAGGCAATAATAACAGTAACAAGCGTAAATGGGACAACAGCAGCGACAAGAGCTCGGGGAATCAACAGGGAAGTGTTCAGAAAAGGCCGACGTGTAATATTTGTGGGAAGAACCACTTCGGGGAGTGCAGGAAAGGCAAGAACACGTGCTACAATTGTGGTCAGGTGGGACATATTTCTCCAAATTGTCCCCTCCCAAAGAAAGTGAGATGCTTTTCTTGCGGAGCATCTGACCACCTGATAAAGGATTGCCCTAAGAAGAAGAATGACGGGGGTAGCGGCTACAAGGGCAATAGCAGCAAATTGGCTATCGGGGGACCGGTACCACAGAACAAGCCGACAGCCCGGACTTTCAATATGACGGTACAGGATGCCGTAGGGTAAAAAGACGCGGTGTCAGGTATTATTCCGATCAATAATATAAATGCATATGTATTGTTTGATTCGGGTGCTACCTGTTCATTTGTGTCTGATGATTTCGCTAGACGATTAGAGTTGCCTAGGGACAAACTAGAAAACTCAATGAACATAGAAGTTGCTAATAAAGAGGTGATTCCGGTAGAGTACATACATAGAAATTGTTGTGCTGAAATCAGGGATCAGAAATTAAATGTGAATCTAATTCCAATACGTCTGGGGGAATTTGATGTAATACTTGGGATGGATTGGTTGTTTAACCACGGGGCGATAATTGATTGTCAGAAGAAGTGCATACACCTTAAGACACCAAATAAGTCTAAGGTTGTATTTTATGGCAGCAAGTCGTCAAGACAGTCTTCTTGTCTGACGATGATGCAAGCCAAGAAATTATTGAAGAAAGGTTGTGTAGGGTATTTGGCTCATGTGGTTGACACACAAGTGGTGAGTCCCGGGATGAAGCAAATACCAGTAGTTAGGGAATTTATGGATGTTTTTCCAGATGTACTGCCGGGTTTACCGCCGGACAGGGAGATAGAATTTGTGATTGATTTAGTACCGGGGACAACACCGATATCGAAAGCACCATATAGGATGGCTCCGGTAGAACTAAAGGAATTGATGGTGCAATTGCAGGAGTTGTTAGATAATATGTACATTCAACCAAGTGTTTCTCCATGGGGAGCACCGGTGTTGTTTGTAAAGAAGAAGGATGGATCGATGAGACTGTGTATGGATTATAGGGAGCTGAATAAAGTAACAATTAAGAACAAGTATCCGTTACCACGAATTGACGATCTTTTCGATCAATTGAAAGGGGCGAAGTACTTTTCAAAGATTGACTTAAGGACTGGTTATCATCAGTTGAAAGTCAGGAAGGAGGATATACCCAAGACGGCATTCAGAACTCGATATGGGCATTATGAGTTTCTGGTGATGTCGTTTGGACTAACGAATGCGCCAGCCGCATTTATGGACATGATGAACAGAATATTCAAGCAATACTTGGATAAATTTGTAGTCGTGTTCATTGACGATATTTTGGTGTATTCCAAAACGGAGGAAGAGCATGTTGAACACCTAAGATTGGTGTTGGAGATTTTACGGAAGGAGCGGTTGTACGCTAAGTTTTCAAAGTGTGAATTCTGGTTGGAAAGAGTTCAATTTCTAGGTCATGTTATTGACAAAGAGGGAGTTTCGGTTGATCCGGCGAAGGTTGAATCGGTAATGAATTGGGAACAACCAAGGACGCCGACAGAAGTAAGAAGTTTCTTAGGGTTAGCGGGTTACTATCGGAGGTTCATTCAAGACTTCTCAAAGATAGCAACACCGTTGACCAACTTAACAAGAAAGACGGTGAAATACGTGTGGACGGAGAAGTGTGAGGAAAGTTTTCAGGAGTTAAAGAAAAGACTTAGAGAAGCACCTGTATTGACCTTACCAGACGATACAGGAGGTTTTACGGTCTACAGTGATGCATCGCACAAGGGGCTTGGCTGTGTGCTTATGCAAAACGGCAAAGTCGTTGCGTATGCGTCCAGACAATTAAAAGATTATGAGAAGGGATATCCTACCCACGACTTGGAATTGGCAGCGGTAGTGTTTGCCCTTAAAATTTGGAGGCATTATTTGTATGGAGAGAAATGTGAGATATTCACAGACCATAAGAGTCTAAAGTATATCTTCACACAGAAGGAGTTGAATATGAGGCAACGGAGATGGTTGGAATTGATCAAAGATTATGATTGTGAAATTCTATATCATCCCGGCAAGGCCAACGTAGTAGCGGATGCTCTGAGTAGAAAGAGCAGGGAGAAATTGTTCATATTGACAGATCAAGAACAATTGGTTCAAGAGATGGCTCGAATGGAGTTGGAAGTGAGAAGTCCAAACGAGTCAATAGAAGTCGAGGTGAGCCCAACCTTGTTAGATAAGGTGAAAGAGGCTCAAGACAAAGATGAGGAATGTGATAGAATCCGGAAGATGATGACCGATGGAGAAGAGGTCAAGTTTAAAATTGATAGCATGGGATTGCTGAGATTTGAAAATCGTGTTTGGGTACCGCTAGTGCCTGAATTACGAGAGGAAATTTTGCAAGAGGCCCACAGTACGAGATACTCGATACATCCGGGGAGTACGAAGATGTATCAAGATCTACGTCAGCATTTTTGGTGGCCGAATTTAAAGAGGGAGGTTGCAGAATGTGTCAGCCGATGCCTAACTTGTCAAAGGGTAAAGGCCGAACATCAGAGACCAAGTGGATTGTTACAGCCGTTAGAAATTCCTGAGTGGAAATGGGAGCATATCACAATGGATTTTGTGGTAGGACTTCCAGCAACACAGAAGGGATATGACGCAATTTGGGTGATTGTGGATCGGCTAACAAAGTCAGCGCACTTTTTGCCGATCAAGATTAGGTTCAGTTTGGATCAGTTGTCCAAATTGTACGTCAAAGAGATAGTTTCAAGACATGGGGTGCCAGTATCGATTGTGTCAGACAGAGATCCGCGCTTCACGTCAAAATTTTGGAGAAGTCTTCAGGAGAGATTGGGGACACAGTTGAGAATGAGTACATCGTATCATCCGCAGACCGATGGGCAAAGTGAGAGAACAATTCAGACATTGGAAGATATGCTCAGGGCCTGCGTGATGGATTTCAAGGGCAGTTGGGAAATCCATCTACCACTAGTTGAGTTTGCATATAACAACAGTTATCATGCGAGCATAGGTATGCCGCCTTACGAAACTTTATATGGCAGAAAATGCAGAACACCTCTATGTTGGGATGAGGTAGGAGAACGTCGACTGTTGGGGCCAGAATTGGTTCAACAGACGGTAGAAATTATCAAGGTAATAAGAGCTCGGCTAGTAGCAGCTCAAGACCGTCAAAAGAAATACGCCGATTTACATCGACAGAAACGAGACTTCGAAGTGGGGAGTTTTGTGTTCATTAAGGTATCTCCCTGGAAAGGGAAGATCAGGTTTGGAAAGAAGGGGAAATTGAGTCCAAGGTTCATAGGACCGTTCGAAATATTGAGAAGAGTGGGTGAAGTAGCATACGAGGTAGCTTTACCTCCTGAATTGGAACATATTCACAATGTGTTTCACGTGTCGGTATTGCGGCCATACAAACCAGACTACAAGCACGTTATCTCCTATGAACCAATTCAAGTCGGGAAGGACTTATCATATGAAGAAGTTCCTGTTCAGATACTCGATAGGAAGGAACAGAAACTGAGAAATAAGATAATTCATTCTGTCAAAGTACTTTGGAGGAATCACGCTATTGAAGAAGCTACGTGGGAATTAGAGGAGGAAATGAGGACAAATTACTCGTTTTTATTTGAGTAACCTTATTTTACAATTCCGAGGACGGAATTTTTATAAGGAGGGGAGAATGTAATGTCCTAGAATTTCCACATCTTTATTAATTAAATTATTAATTTAATTTCCAACGAGTTAGTTTTACGAGATTATTTAAATCTTTTTATGTGATTAATTAATTATGTGATTAAATAATTATGTAATTAATTACTAAAATTAATTAAAGGGGGTCACTAATATGTTATTAAATTAGTGAACAAACCCTAAAGTTTTAATATCAAAATAATTGATAAGTTTCCTATTATTTAAATATTCAATTAAATTGAATATAATGAGTGAATTAAATATAATAAATTAATTAATATGATTATTAATTAATGTAAATAATGTGAAATATTAATAATAATATTTATTAGTCCATTTAGTAATTTAATACTAATGGGTTAGAATATTTAATTATTTATTCAATTTAATTATTTATTTAATCATGGATTGAATAATTAATGTATAAATTATTAAATTAGCCCAACATGGGTCAATTAGTAGCCCAAGTGTAGAATAATAAAATTTGAAAATTTAGTAGCCCAAACAATTTAATAGAAGCCCAATTGGTATTTTAAATTAAAGCCCAATGATTGGCCCACTTGAAAAATACTTAAATTAACTTATTAATTATTAAAAATGAAAATGTGACTAATAATTTGGGACAAGGAAAAGTGTCATCAGCCAACCATGTTGGTTTTGGGAGAGAGAAAAAGTGATTTTTTTGATATTTTATTTTATTTTCCATTTATTTAATTAACGATTGCTTGTTTTAATTTTTGTAGTACATGAAACCATGCTTCTTTTCACCAACTATGTATGGACTAAATTGCTTGTGTAAGTATCCAATAACTAGCTTGTAGTGGTCAAAATTATTAGATACATTATGTGTATCTACTAATTTTTCAAGTATACTTGAAAAGTTGATAGATGTTATTTCATTTTGCTCCAAAAATCAAAAGAGAGAGTTTGAGAGCAAAATATTTTGAGAGAGAGCAAGAGAAGGAGAAGGAGTGCTAAGCTAGTTTATGTCTTCAAGATTCACTGTAAGACCCCGAATTTTATGAAATATAAAATTTAATTTTTCTTCATATATATATTTTTTGAAACAGTAAGTGGTTAAATCGATAAAGTTAAAAGTTAAGGATGTTATGTGCAAATTTTATTTTGTCGGACAATATTCGCTTTGTCGGGGAATATTCGTTTGGTCCGACGGCGCCGAAATAACAAATTATTGGTGGACCCCACAACGGAATATTTGTCGGATATAGAAAACGACAGAAATAACCTTTTTAAATAAAAATAGTTAACGGAACTGTTAAAATACCGGTGATAAAAGAATAGTAGCATACGGTAGTTATTGGTATTTTCTGTAGCACTCGGTACTCTACAGTAACACACGGTATTGCATAGTGTCTCATATTATTGGTCTGATAATTGACACCGTAACTGTTACGCATCATTTCATCGATAATTGTCACTGCATAATATTTTATATTATCAATTCAATAATTGTTGTTACACAGTATTTTGCATTATTGATTTAATAATTGTCATTACACTGTATTTTATATCATTGAGTCAATAATTGTTGTTGCACTGTTTTTAAAATTATTGACCCTAATAATTGTCACAGTAACATATGCACAGTAATTCACATTATTGAATCAATAATTGTCATTACACAGTAACGTATGCTTTATTTTACATTATTGTTAACTCTATTATGATGTTATTTAAACAGTTGTATTTCATTAATTTATTGACTTGATATCTAAGAGCTAACTATACTGTATTTATAACAATTAGTCATAATAATTGAATTGATAAAGTTATTTGTTTATAATATAAAGTTAGGTGATTATTAGGTGATATGAAATGAATGGTGTAGATTAAAGTGTGAATTATTGTTGAATAATTGAATTGATTTGTTTATAATATAAAGTTAGGTGATTATTAGGTGATATGAAATGAATGGTGTAGATTAAAGTGTGAATTATTGTTGAATAATTAAATTGATTTGTTTATAATATAAAGTTAGGTGATTATTAGGTGATATGAAATGAATGGTGTAGATTAAAGATAATATAATATTTGAAATGGATGGTGTAGATTAAAAGATGATCTTTAAATGAATGATTTAGATTAAATGAATGATAAGATTTTTGGCTATAAATAGAAGCCTTAACTTAAGGATTTTTCATAAACTTCCTTACTTGTTCTTTCTTTCTCTCTCTAAATACTTCTTTGTGTAAATTCTCTCTAAGTGTTCTTAAGTCATTCATAGTTTTGAAATCTTTTACATTCTCCTTTGAATTCCCGAGTGGAATTTTCTTATGTACAGTAACTCTTTCGAAAAATCATAGTAAATTCATTATTTGTCAGAATTTAATGAATTAAAAGCCTGTCTCTTCAGTTTTTCGTCCTCTACAACTTTGAAGAAGGAAGAAAAGTCATCTGAAATCATCTTCATGCCTTAAAATACTAAAAACCGTAACCTATTCTGATTTTCGTCACTATTTTCAGTCTTAGTTTTGAAAATTCATAACTCATTCATATTAACTCCGAATTGAGTGATTCTTGAGTCTATGCCGCCTATCTTTACGAGAGTAACATTATTTTAAAAACATAAAGAGATTTTAAAAACTCTAGAAGACTCAAAAGTCAGATTCTTTACTGCTACATAGACAAACAATGAAGGATTTGTTCGGCTATAAACTTGTTTCACAATATCAAGGTAAGGAATATCATTCTTTTCACACTCTTAAATTTATTACGGTAAGGAATGTCATTTTCTTTTCTTACTTGTAAGAAATATCATTTTCTTTCATACTCTTAACCTTATTATGGTAAGGGATGTCATTTTCTTTCATACTCTTAAAATTACTACTCGTAAGGGATACCATCTTTTTCATCTTCCATTATTCAAACGTACTATGGTAAGGGATTATCATTATTTGATTCTCGATAATAATATTGTTTCTTCCTTACTCATAAGACGTGCCTTTTATTTCCATGTATTAAATTGTGGGAATAACCTTACGGAGCGGATTGCCGCCTGTTGGTGAATAACCTTTCGTATTCATTCATTATTAATCTCTGAGAATAACCTTACGGAGCGGATTGCCGCCTGTTTGGTGAATAACTCTTTGTACTCAAATTCTATTAAATTGTGGGAATAACCTTACGGAGCGGATTGCCGCCTGTTAGTGAATAACCCTTTGTATTAATTTTCTTCACCTTTTGTTAATCAAACCTGCTACGGTAAGGGATATTATTTTCTTTCATACTCCTAAATCGAAATTTATTATGGAACTATTGCTTCTATAATTCCTGAAAATATTATATGTTCCATAATAGTTGAACTTCATTATTTCAACTGAACCTTCCTATTTACGTGAACCTTTCTATTGAATTGTAACCGTTATTCTGAACTGTGGATCTTGAATATCATTTTTAATTTTCACTCCACATCATGTTGACAATTTGGACATTATTTGAATCTGCACAAAGTAAACTTCTGATACTTATTGTTTATCCTGTTTCTTCTGTTCATCATTTGTATCACTGTTATTTGTACTAATCATCAAGAATCAAGCTGTTGTGAATATCTGTGACCGGGGGCACAGATGTGATATATTTGTTGAACAGATGATAGGTTAAAGGCGATATAATAGGTTAAAGGCGATACATCTGTTCGGTGTCTTTTATGGCACGTGGTGAATGTTCTCTTTGGCCCGTAGTGCAAAGATGAACTGTTGTTTGGTATGATTATGACCAAAGGCTGAATCTGGTATAATCATGACCGTTGGTGCTATATTGAATATCTTTGACCTGTAGTGCAAAGATGAACTGTTGATGTGCATGATTATGATCAGGAACTGTGAATTTATATTATCATGACTAATGGTATTTCAGATGATAAAAGTTGATGATGTTTTTACGAAAAAGAGAAGCGAGTGGACATTATAGTCTGCATTATTCTTCTAATAGATTGCTCATTCCGCTGCTATTATTGATCTAAACATTGTTTAAGAATTTAACTGCAGTTTTTGATATAAACCTTGTAGTCTATTGTATTCTATCAAGAACTCAACTGTTGAAGACTAATGATAATTTATTCGTCATTATCTTAGTCATGATATTCTTTACTGGGCTATTTGAGCTCACCCTTTCTTTTGTTCCATTGTTTTTCAACAGGAAATGAAAACATAACAGGGTCTAGCCGGGGAATGGAGTGAGGGTCCGAGGAATAGTTATCATAGTTTTCACGTTTTGTAAAATAGTGTGACAATAATAATGAAGACTTAGTTGTGTATTATTATACACTGTATTGTAGTACGTTGTGCTTTGTTGTAATAATTTTGTTGTAGTCTTTTGACGACTCAAGTTTGGGCTGTGTGGGCCCAGATTTGGGGGCGTCACATTCACAACATATTTTGGGAGAAAAAGAAGAATAGCCATTAAATCAAGGTAATGGTTATTTTAAATGAAGTTTTGTTTTTAAATTAAATAAATCATCATGTTAGTATAAACATGTTAATATGGTTATTAATGTGTAGTGGTAATATTTATGCCATGCTTGAGTTTAATATGCTTGGTTTGTATTTTGGTATATTTTATATGCTAAAATATGTATTTAATAGTGTGTAAACAAGTTTTGGAATTTATGTCCAAAAATATTTTTATAAAAGTTAAGTTTGATGTTCTAATATTATAGAACATTGAATCATGAGAAAAACAAAGTTTGAATCACTCAAAATGGAGTTTTATACAAAAAGTTATGATTTATGGTAGTTTATGTGATGTAAAAATTTTTATAAAAAAATAATGATATTAAATCATGAAAAATTATTTTTTCATGTTATAAATTAATATAAGGTGATTGGTAATTTTTTTGGATTTTTATTGAAGAGTTAAAGATTTATTGAAGGTATAATTTTAATTAAAGTGTGTATAGCCAGAACTGTTCACATTCTGTGAAAGAATAAAAAAATTAAAGTTTTTCGCGCAATGCGCGGACCACTGTGCACAGTCGGACGCGGAGAATAAAACGGCGTCGTTTAGCCTCCAAGAAATATTACGCCGCGCGTACGCGCGGAAGCCAACAGCAGTGACTCCAAAACGGCACCGTTTTGGTCCTGCTTCAGCGATCTGCGCGCAATGCGCGAACAACTGTTTCCGGGAAAATTACATTTATGCCCCTCCGTGTTTTTTTTCGGCGAAATTACCATTTTGCCCTCCGATCAGTTTTCTGATTATTTACGAAACTGCAATCGGTCCGGTTTTTCAACTTAATTACGAAAATGCCATTCGGGTTAATTTTAATTAATTTAAATATTTAAAATTTAATTTAAAATTATAACAAAAATAATAATAATACAAAAATAATAATGGGAGGATATTTTTCATTAAGTTTAATATTTAAATAGTTTAAATATTAATCTAGTTAGCTAAACCATGGTTAAGTTAAATAAATTTATTATTTATTTATTATTTTAAATGTTAATAATAAATAAAGATGATAAATTAGCAATTATTATTTAATGCCTATTAAATAATATTTAAAGAGAGATAAAATTTATAAATTAATTATTTATTATTTAAATATTATTAAATAATAAATAAGGATAATTAAGTAATTAATTATTATTTAATTAGCATTAAATAACGATTAATGGAAATTAAGTTATTAGAGTAATAATTTATTATTTAATTTAAATAATAAATAAGAATGATTTGATTATTATTTAACCTTAAATAATAATTAAAATTAATTAAATAATTAATTATTATTTAATTGACATTAAATAATAATTAAAGAGGATTAAGATTAGTAAACTATTATTTAATTTCCTTAATTAAATAATAAGTAAGGTTAATTACTTAGTTAATTATTGGTTGATTAACATTAAATTAAAGAAGGTTAAAACTAAGTTAATAATTATTTATTATATAATTATAATTAAATAATAAGTAAGTACAATTAGTTATTATTTATTTTAAATAATAACTAGAGTTAATTAATTAATTTCTATTTAATCAATATTAAATAGTAATTAAATAGAGATTGAGTTAATAAAATAAATTAAATTTAATTATGATTTAATTAAACAATTATAATAAGTTGTTTAAGGGTTTAATAAGTGTCCAACACTTAAGAAAAATATTTTCTAACTTATTAAATTATTAACCTAAAATGATTAAGTGTCTATAAGGTTAATAATATTGTTTTGACTAATGTAATTTATGTGTTAGTACTTATGTGGTAAATAAGTTCGTTATTAAGCGTATAATTATGCAAATACGTTGTACTAATTATTAGACCGACTTTATTAATGTTAGGTCTTTCAAAGCAAGTTAGTTAAAGCTAGACAATTATTGTAGCTGAGCAAACAGGCAAGTTCTCTAACCCTACTCAATTATTATCGTTGAACAAGTTTTCATACTTGTATTTATTGTTAAAGCTTGAAGTGGTTTAATTATTTAAAATTATTCCACATCCATATTGTTTATACAATCGCACTTAGTGCATTTGAAGCTTATTAGTTCTTGATTCATGAACTGTATTAAAAATGTCTTAAGCTAATAATTCAGCTAGACATTACGTTTCTAAATTCAATAACTTGAATACTTTTAAAAGCTTATCCAAACCATTGTTGGGTGCGGATTTCTTATATTAAGTCTGAGAATTGAACAACCCTAAATTAGGGGATTTTGTGTCGGGAAACCGACTTTGGGCGTCAGTGACTAAATGTAATGCATATACAGCGGGTTGAATAGGCTAATCCCCTTGAAAACCAAACAACTCAAAGGGTCAGAGGAAACTCTATTATACCCTAGTTAGAACAGGGTCCTTAGTGACCACTCAACATTTTAAGATTCAAATATTCTGTTTATTAAAATTTGAATCATGTTTCATTCACAATTGTTATATCTATTGTTGAATCATTGATGATATTTCCCATTCATTCATGATATATTAAATCTTTATGATTGTTCTAAACTTGCTGAGCAAACTAGTTGCTCATTCTTGCTATATCATGAACCATTTTTCAGATAATCCTGATTGCTCAAAGAAGGATAAGGGAAAAGGAAAGGCCAGAGCTTAAGTAGTTTATGCATGCTAATTAGATGCTTAAATTTGTGTTTACTGTTGTTAAACCTTTTGTAATTCCTTATGATAGGAACTGTTTATGTTAAGGTTAATAGACCCTGGTATTGTAACCTTTTTGTAAGGGAACCAATATGTATTATTCCGCGATATTTAAATGCAATGTATGTATTTAATTGTTAGTAATGTGTTGAATAGTGAGAACCAAACTCGAGATTATGGAACCCGAATTTGGGGTCGTCACAGAAATAGTAATAAGAATTCTTATTCTAGAACGAAGGAAATATAAAATATTTTTTAAAATTTTACAAATTAACCTACTATTACTATTAGAATCTCCACGAACTTTGCTCAAAAAGCCGATATTATATGACTAATAAGTTAAATGAATCTTATATATATATATATATATATATATATATATATATATATATATATATATATATATATATATATATATGTTATGTCTTTTAATACTAATTACAATCTTCGTTTTTAAACAAAATTGACTTAGTTTGATTTTTTTGGCCAAATCGATCAATTTAGAATTAAAATTAAGCATCTTTATATTTATAGTTTCTCTACCTATAATTATAAAATTTGATTACAAAACTAGTCAATTTGATTGATAAAGTCAAATTAAGTCAGTTTTTGAGGGAAGGAGTACTATTTAGTTATAATATATTTTTTGATATATTTTTAATATATAGTTATTTAGGAATAGAATTGTTATAAAAATCAGTTATCATTATGATTTTTAATTTTAAAATTAGTTAACTAAATTTTTAATCACTAATATATAAGTTAACATTGATTTTATAATATTAATTAATAAAAAAATCTCCTATACGAAATAGAATTGGTAACCAAAATATAATCGCTAATGTATTTTGTAATATATATACATATATAATATTCATTAATATCAATCATTATTACTTATAATATATTTTTTTAATATTTTCAGTATAGAGTTATTTAAAGCTCAAAGATGGGTAAAAATCTAAAAGTTAGAATTTTTTATATGATTAAGTATCAAAATAACTCTTATAGTGAATTAAAATTTTGTAAAATAATAAGTTAATATTTACTCATAATATTTTAGTACATATATTTTTTTATATATTCTTAATATATAGTTATTGAGAGTCTATAGTTGAGTGAAAACCTAAAAGGTAACGGTCTAAACATGATTTAATTTGTATGACTAATTAACACTAAAGGATTCCTATAAGAAATATAATTATTGTAAAATAATAAGTTAATCTAAAAAATTTAATTTTTCAGGATCATAGATTGAGTTTTGGTTCAAGTTAAATTCTAGGTTTAAAAATTATTTTAGTAGTAATTAATAAAATAAAATTAGAGAGATTTAAAATATATTTTAGTAGTAGTTATATTCTAAGTCTATACCAAGACCAAAATATCAAGTTTTGTCTTATTTTATATGTATATGGATTACTTATTGTAAAATTTATTATTTACAAAATTATTAATTAATCTACTCTATTTTGAATTTTAAAATATCTTAAATTAAAAAGTCAATAATTATCTTATAATTTTAAAAGAAAATAATACATTTGTTACATATATCAAAAATAGTAATCTCCATTCATATGAAAATTTTGGTTTTAGAAAATATAAAAGTCTAAATACGTATCCCATAATAAAGTTAAAGAATTCAAATTATATAGGATTAAAATTTAGGATACTTGCACAATCACACATAGATCATATGTACATATTCTCTCTCTCTGTCTCTCTCTCTCACTCGTGTCCCAATTGATTTTTTAAAATCCATTTATGAAATTAAATCTACAAAGAAAGCTTTAATATCATTATTTCCATACTTAGTTCCATGTTTCTAATATCACAAAAAATACAGGTATTCAGATAGATACTCTTTGCTATCAAATATTATCCTACATAGACACAGAGATGACCCAATACAATTTGCGACCTTAAGCAATATTTTTAAATGAGATTTTCTATATTTGGTACGTCCTTTAGTGATTTTTATGGTCAAATTAATTATTTTTTAAATCAATAAATCTTATTATTATTTAATATATATGTAAAAAGCCTATAAATATTATAAACTACATACAATTTAGTATTAATCTTAATATTTATTTTTTTGAAAATCTAAATATATATGTTTAATTGTTAATTTTAAAAATGATCAATTTGACTATAAAAGTCAATTGATGACTTTTATCTTGGGACGGAAAGAGTATTAATATATATATTTTTTTATTTAAATGAGGTTTTTTTGTACTGTTATTTTTTTTAGATATTTAATATTTGAATTGGACTATAAACCTTAAAGGATTAATTGGGTTTATATTTTTATAAGGCATTTTTTATATAGATTATTTATGATATTTAAATTTTTGGGACTTTTTTTTAAAATGAGGTCTAAAACCTATGCTTTTTATTTTATTTTATGCTATAGGACCGGCACTGCTTAGACATGCTACTGTGCTAATATAAATATATAAGGGGGAAAAAGGTACATCTTACGAGATTATCAGACAGTATGAATAAAAGTCCCATATTATATCATCAAATCAACTGCAAGGTAATATTTAATATAACCATCTAATTCCGGGGAAAAAGAGAGATTGAGAACAAAACTTTGAAATTCAATTCGACGGCGAATAGAGAGCTAGAATGAAACCTTCAAATTAAACAACAAAAAAATCACACACACACAAACATATATATATATATATATATATATATATATATATATATATATATATATATATATGCGATACTATCCATTATCGGGATCAACAGTTAGTATTAAATACTAAAAACCCATCATCTGTTACTATTAATAGCGAATTACTAAACCATCCGTTATTAATATTAGGGGACGATGACCATCATCGTTTGCAGCGGATGTACCAACTGTTAGTAATGGTAGCGGACGTCTGCTACTATTACTAACAGACGCTATTAAACCGTCATCTACTATTAGTAGCGGACACGTCGATTTTTTCATTTTAATATCTCTCTCGTTCGATATAAAAATCAACGTATTGGATGGTGTTTGCTCATTTTTTATTCATAGCAAATATTTACTATAAATCGATCATATATATATATATATATATAAAGAAAATAATCAAGGTATTTTCAAAATAACAAAGAAAGTAAAATCACATATTGACTCTGTATGTTTTGCACTAATTTAAAAAGGAAAACTCCTTCAAACTTACAATTAAACAAAGAAAATATATTTCAAACTTTTACCACTCAGTTAACTATGAAAATTCATGCAAGAAAATGGCGGGAGCTAAGATAAAAGAGAAGTATCACAATTATAATAAACTCACACAAAAAATTAATAATCATGTATACCTTAACTTCAGTACCCGTGCATAAGAAACCAAAATTATTACCAGTACTCATCTTTATATTGATAATAATCTCAATTGATGATGACAAACAACATTATTATCAATACTCGTGCTTGCGTTGACAACTTGTTGCTTTTTTAACTTAATATCAAAATGTTATTATTAATTAGATTTTTGGTGTGTTTTTCTTTTTATTTCATGTTATCCTACTTCTGCAGTACGTACGCATATGATTTATAGATATGAGAATATTCTATTTCGTGAGAGAAAACTCCCCCCTAGTACTTTTATGTATTATATGGATATAGATTTCCCCCCCATTATTATTATTATTATTATTATTATTATTATCCCACAGGACCGTTAGACATTCCCAAAACTAACGACGACTTGGGCCGTCCGGAGATGTTCCGGTGTAAGAGTAAGTAACAGGCAAAAAGCGTAACAATGGAGGACAATAATGCTGGAATTATTATAGTTCTGTGTAAGATATAAACGTGTGTACCGTAATCTAGGAGCTTATGGCCAGTATTTATAGTGCATGTCATCCCCAGAGTCCATATAAGAGTAAGGTACTTCAATCTAAATCACCTTTGGATTATCCTTCTCACTAATAGGAACCTTTCCTAATTACCCATATGGTCTCCACGAAAATATGAAAAGGATTCCCAACAGGATTCAACTTTAACCATCCCAAGCCGTGCATGAATTAACAACCGAGAATTGGGCCACCCTTCCCCAAGCCCAACCCAGCCGAACCCCCCACGTCGCATTGCTCATAACCCAAACGTAAGCCCAACCCAGTCCATATCATATCCGGATCGGGCAAATCTTATCCCAACATTACCCCTCACTCTCTTATTTTTAAAGATTAAATTAGGAGAGTATAATACCACCCCTTCAATTATACACAAGCCCAACCATTGACAAACAAACTTTAACTGCCATCTTCCTCACATCAGTCACACGTGTGAAAACACCCCCTTATTCCGCCACAAGCGCTCCCCAAAACTAATACACAAAACCCTCGTCTCGAAATAAAGTCTTTATCTTCAACAACATTTCAAAAACCCTTTCCATTTCCTCTATACGGTCTCATCAACTACATTCTCAACAACGACCCTGTTATAGCAACAAAAACTCCTCCGATTCTTCTAATGGTACCCCCAAACTGATTACAAACTCCAAAACCTTATCTAAACACTACCCCCAAAACCTAGGACCTTTCACCGGAATCTATGGCTTCCACCACTGCCGCCGCCTCTTCCACTGCCACTGCCTCCAAAACAAAACAACAGGAAACCGAGATAAGGGCAATGTTCAGTGATGAAGAAGAATTCAGCCACGCCAATGTCCCATCCAAAATCACTAAACTAGCCCTCCACTAGTACAAGAGAGACTTCCACTTCCCCGGTGAATACTCCCTTACCGCACCGAAGCCCGAAGAGCGACTGTACTGGCGTCCATCTACTCCCAAGGTAGCAGTGCCAGTGCAGGTCCTAAAGAATGGTGTCCGATTCCCCCTCCACCCTTTCATTACCGATCTTCTAGACTTCGTCGGAATAGGTCTAGCCCAACTAGTCCCTAACTTGTATATCCACATCATATGCTTCATCGCCCACTGTCACGACCTCAAAATTACCCCATCTCTTGACTTCTTTTTCCACATCTTTTGCCTAACCCAAACCAAAGAAGCCGGGTTCAGAACCTTAAACAGACTTCCGGGCCAAAAAGCATGGATGCAGCCGCCATCGAGCAATAAAGGATGGAACAAAGAATGGCTCTATGTCTCCGGCCCAGACACTCATTTGATACCACCATGGGGGAACCCAGAGAAACCAATCGTCGACCCCATCATTGAAGAGCGAGAAAGCAAGTTCAAACGCCTTTGCAGGAAGATTCCAGAAGAGCCATGGAACATCAACCTCCTGTCTGACCACAAATGACTATACTCCCATGGACGTAAGTTCCCGAACTCACTTCTTCTTTAATCTCCTAAATAATACAATGTATCTATCTAATCTCCCCCTCTCTTATTTTATTTTGGCATTAGTAGTCAAAGTTTACAAAAACCAACCCTACGTAGTTAAACCCACATCCACCATCGAAGCCACCCCCGAACCGACAGCAGAACCAAAGTCCGCTTCTCACCCTGCTCCCCAACTAACTACAAAACCAGCTCATCACGCCTTCAGACCTCCTTCTGTAAACACCGAACCCCAAACTGCCGACCCCTCAACAATCCGTGCCGTCCTCCCCCACGCCTCTTCAATAGAACCTTGCCTTGAAAAAAGTGTTCTAGACATGACAAACCTGGAGAAACAATAACTCAGGAAAAGAAAAAGGAGACGGCTAATCAAGGCTGCCGACCGCCATCCCCAAACTGCTGATCCCACTCCCTTAAAACCCTCCACCGCTGCTTACCCAAACACCCCCTCTCCACCCACTTCACCGTCACCCCTTCTCGGAGAGAAAGACCCAATTTCTCAAGTTCAGACCCAACCTTCACGTCCCCTTTCCCCGACTCCAACCTTGCCAGAACAGAACATACCTCCTCAACACCCATTCCGATCCCCAACACCCATAGAAATCGAGTCCGACCCTTCTCCAATCCCTACCACGGGGGAAAAACATGAGCCCAGAGCTTCATCTTCCAAGCAGGAAAGATTCTATCCCAACATTCCTATCCCTCTGTTCTCCCAATTCTCATTCTTTCCCACCGAACCCAACCCCTTCATTCCTGAAGATCTATTCCGCTTCTTCAACCTCCCTGCCGACGACCCGCATTACCCCAACACAGACCCCCGGGTATTGCTGACCAAAACCATGCTTCATCTTGGACAGGTAAACACCCTCCTCATAACATAATTATCAATACTCATCAATACTTAAATAATAGCTTATTTACTTATCTTTTGCAGACACTTGGAGGGTTCAGCCGCCTACTTAGCCATCAGAATACTCAAGAGGAACAAATTGACACCATCACCAGACTTTAAGCTGAACTGGACCAACTTAAAGCCGACCACAACCGGCTCCATGAAGAACACGACGAACACAGAAAAGAACACGGCCAACTCCTCGAAAAGCATATCGAAACTCAGTAGGAAATGGCTGAACAACTAATCCAAGCAAACGCCACCGACGCCTTACTCCAAAGCCTTCAGAGCCAACTGGCCGAGCAGACTCACCAGAACCAATCCCTTGAGGCAAAAATGACCGACATTGCCACAGAAAGAACCACGTTACTTCAGGAACTAGAAAACAGAACCAAGAAATCGGAAGAGCTCTTGAAGCAGAACCAAGACCTTCATCAGAAAACCCTTTAGCTGACCCGAGACCTGAATGAGAAAAATGAGTCCGTCAACCTCACTACTGCAACGAATAAACTCCTTATAGAAGAAATCGAACAGCTCAAGGCCCAAGCCCTTCAACCCCCCGAAGACACCAAAAAAGCCATCATTGAGGAGTACAAGAAATCCAAAGAGCTGACAGAGGCAGTAATGGACCAGTACACCAAGGGATATCTATACGCCAAAAGCCTGGTGGCGCAAGCTGGGGTCAATCCCATCACCATGGGCTTCTCTTCAGATGAAGACATGTTCGACCAAGAAGAACCCACGACCACCTCTCCCAATCAACCGAGACTATCCAGGGAACAAAGTCCAATGCCCGATCAACAGAACCCGGAAAGTCAAACCACGGACCCGGTTCAGCAACCTCCCACAGCCGAAGTGCTCCTTTCTGCTCAAGCTCCTCCCGAGGGCCAGAACCCCCCAGAGGATCAGATCTCTACCGAAGACATACAAATCCCCGATCCTCAAGATTCCCTTGCTGACCCCCCTCAAACATCAATTTAATGTACTTTTTGCTTACATATATAAATGTAACAAGTTTGAATGAAAAACATTTTTGCTTCATTAACGTCTACTAAATATTACATTTTTCATCCGAACAGACATCAGTACTCTAAATAATACGAACACCTAACTTTACCGAACAAGTCTAAATAATCTTCTAAACTGATAACAAACTACCGAACCCTAGAATTGATAAAATGAAAGTAGCTAAACATAACCAACATGACCCTTAAATTACTACAGGCAATCACTGAAAGTACTTCCTCAGCCTGGCAGCATGCCAATAATTTTTGAGTTCGGCTCCTGACATATCCTTTAAACGATAGGTACCTGGTTTGACAACCCCGATAACCTCATAAGGCCTCTCCCACGTCGGCATCAACTTTCCCGTGTCCAGAGGAGTGGAGGCTTCAGCTTCCCGAATGACTAGATCCTCGACGTCAAACCTTTTTTGTCTAACTCTTCTGTTATAGTGCCTGGCCGTCCTCTGCTGATAAGCTGCTAATCGAAAAACCGCAGCATCTCTAACCTCATCCACCAAATCAAGGTTCAACCTTAGTCCCTGATCATTGTAAGCTTCTCTAAAAGTAACCCTTCTGAACGAAGGCGACCCTACGTCCACAGAAATTAGGGCTTCAGTCCCATAAGCTAACTGAAAAGGAGGATCTCCAGTAGTGGATCGAGGGGTCGTTCGGTATGCCCACAACACACTTGGTAATTTTTCTGGCTATCGCCCTTTGGTCCCATCTAACATCTTCTTGATCCCATTGAGGAGTGTTCTGGTAGTCACTTCGAATTGCCCATTAGCTTGAGGGTGTGCCACTGACACCCTCCGATGCTGAACACCCAGCTCTTCCAGAAACTTCTCAAAGTCCGATCCTACAAATTGCAACCCATTGTCCGATACTAAGACCATTGGAATGCCAAACCGATATACCACATATTCCTTCAAAAATTGGATGCAATCTTTCTCAGTAATCCTTTGAAGTGGCTTCACCTCAACCCACTTAGTCATATAATCAATGGCGACTATCATGTAAGCCACTTGCCCTTTTCCTTTCGGCATTGGACCGACCAAGTCAACCCCCCATACTGCAAAAGGGATAGGCGATAGTACAGATGATAATCCTTCCGGAGGATTATGTGGCACAGAATTATTGAGCTGACACTTCGGACACCTCTGTACGTAACCTTTCGCCTCTTGAAACATGGTCGGCCAATAGTAACCCTGTCGAACCAACTTGCATGCCAGCGACTTAGCCCCCATGTGGTCGCCACAGATCCCTTCATGGACCTCCTGTAGAGCATAGGCCGCTTCTGCCGGAACCAAACACTTTGCCAGTGGGCCTGAATACGTCCGACGGTACAAGTCTCCATCAATCAAACAAAAGTACGAACTTCTATATTTGATCTTTTTCGCCAACAGCTTATCCGACGACAACTTTCCATCTGCCAAGTATTCTATATAAGGCGTTATCCAACAATTCTCTCTTTCCATTAAACATTTAATTTCTTTCTTCGAGATGCTAGGTTCCTTAAGTACTTCCAGGTACACCGACCCGGTAAGAGACTCTGCCTGTGTAGCAGCCAATCTGGACAGGGCATCAGCAACCGTATTATCTTCCCGACCCACACCTTAAAGAGAGTATGAGTCAAACTGATGAAGTAACATTTTCACTTTCGCCAAGTATTTAACCATCCTATCCCCCCTGGCTTCATACTCTCCCTTGATTTGCTTAACCACCAACTGCGAATCACTGAAGATAATGATATTTCGAACCTCCGAGCTCCGAGCCAACCTCAACCCTGCTAAAATGGCCTCATACTCGGCTTCATTATTAGTAGTCTTGAACAGAAACCTTACCGCCTGCTGAACCCGAAAATCCTCAGGACTAGCGAGGATCATCCCTGCCCCACTTACATCAGCCGAAGACGAACCATCCACGTACAAGGTCCATGAAGAAGACTTCTGGAACTGTCCCTTAGATACCAACTCAACCTCGGCAGCAGAAGTTGGTTCTAAATCCTCCTCAGAAAACATGCATTCTACTATAAAATCAGCCAATGCTTGTCCTTTAATTGTTGTCCGAGGCTTGTATTCCAAGATGAATTGACTCAACTCCACTGCCCACGCTATCAACCGACCTGACGTTTTCGGCTTATGAAGCACTTTCCTTAAAGGCTGATCCGTATAGAATACCATCATCCAACCCTGGAAGTAGTGTCTGAGCTTCCTACTCGTAACTACCAGAGCATAAACACACTTCTCCAAATTCGGATAGCGGGTTTCAGCATCCCTCAAAGTATGGCTGACGTAATACACATGTGTCTGCCTACTATTATCTTCCTGAACTAATACTGCCCCCACCACAAGAGAACTTACTACCAGATAAAGATAAAGCGGCTCCCGAGGCAACGGTTTTTGTAGCGAAGGGACTGTCATCAGATATCTTTTTACGTTCTGAAAGGCATCCTCACACTCAGAAGTCCACTAAAAGGTTTTTTCATTCTTCGGGCCCTTCAGAGTGTCAAAGAAGGGAAGACATCTTTCTGCCGACCGAGACATGAATTTTCTTAATGCAGCGACCCTTCCAGTCAACCTTTGCACATCTTTAACAGTCTGGGGAGATCTCATGTCCAGTATGACCTTGATCTTTTCCGAATTAGCCTCTATGCCTCTTCTGCTAACCAGGTATCCCATAAATTTTCTCGAACCCAGACCAAAAGTGCACTTGGTAGGATTTAGCCTCATATTCTAATTCCTAACCGTCTGGAAATATTCCTCTAGATCCTTCAGGTGATCTTGTTCTTTGACACTTCGGACTATCATATCATCCACGTAAACCTCTATATTCCTACCGATCTGCTTCTCGAACACCAGATTCATCATCCTCTGATAAGTGGCTCCTGCATTGATTAACCCGAATGTCATCCTCTTGTACGCATAAGTCGTCCGGTGGGTTATAAAGGCTGTCTTTGGGATATCTTCTTCTGCCATCAGAATCTGGTGATACCCTGAGAACGCGTCCAAAAAGCTGAGTATTGCGTTACCCGACGTGACATCAATTAGTTGATCAATGTGAGGAAGGGGATAGAAATCCTTTGGGCATGCCTTATTGAGGTCTGTATAGTCGATACAGACCCTCCACTTCCCGTTCTGCTTCCTGACTAGCACTACATTGGCCAACCACTCCGGGTATTCAATCTCCTGAATTATACCAGCTTCCAATAGTTTCCTGATCTCGTCATCAATTACCTTCTGCCTTTCAAGTGCAAAGATCCTCCTTTTCTGTCGAACCGACCTCCTTTCCGGGTCGATCAACAGCCAATGGATAGCCACACCTTTAGCTACTCCCGGCATGTCGTTGGGCGTCCAGGCGAATATATCGGCATTTGTCTGAAGCTATTTTACTAACTCCTTTTGACTGTATCTGGTAGCTCGGCCCCAATCTTCACTACTTTATGGGCGTCGCCCGATACCAACCTTACGTCCTCGGTTTCCTCGGCAGGTAGAGCTAAGGGTTCTGTAGCACCCTCTGTGAAGGGTTCCACATCCACCCTCATAATTTGTTTAAATTTACAGATCCCCACCTAAGACGACGTAAGCGTATATCTGTAACACCTTTGGGCTATATCCAAGTCACCCTTCACCTCCCCGACCCCATGAGCAATAGGGAACTTCATCTTGAAATGTGGGATCGAGGTCATCGCATGCAGGGCCGATAAGGTGGTTCGACCTAAGATGGCATTATAAGCTGAATCCACTTGAACTACAAATTTTTTTACCGTGACCTGCATCTGTCTCGGGGCAGTTCCGAATATTACCGGCAGCTCTACCGTCCCGACCACAGGGACTTGCTCATTTCCGAATCCATACAGAGGTGCCTCAAAGCCGACCTCCATTCTCACACCCTGTAAATCCATCCTCTGATATGCATGGCTATACAGGACATCGACCGAAGAACCGTTGTCAATCATCATCCGTTTCATATCAACTGGTCCGACCTGAGCTAAAATGACGAGAGCCCCTTCATGTGGCTCCACGGCATCAAGAGGGTAATCTTCGTTGGTGAAAGAAATCACAGTCCCTGGAAATGGTCTTTCAGTTTTCATCAGACGATCTACTGTCATTACCCCATCGGGTCCGGCCTGCCGCTTCTTGCCTCCTTGCTTCCGAAAGGTTCCCCCTGAGATGAAATCGACTACTCTTCTCTACTGACCCTCATTCTGGATAGGTGGTTGATTTCCTACTAGGGCCTGCCGACCAACAACATATTGAACCAATTCCCCTTTCTGAACATTTCTTTTGATCATGTCCCTCAATTCCTTACACCTCCCTGTAGAATGGCCCCGATCCTGATGATATTCACAGTAGAACCTCCGATCTCCCTTTTTAATTGGTAATGGTGGTTCATAAAATGGTTTTCCTCTTATCTCGTTCAAGATGTGTATCTTATCGGTGTTCAATGGAGTATATATTTTTTCCGTCTCTTTTGGGTGAAACGACGACTTCTCTATCTGAGGAGGTGCTGCTGCTTTTGGACTAATTCGATCCCACACCCCTGTTTTGGACCCCTCCCCTTTGGGTCGAGATGCCCCCTCCTGTACCGGTGTTAAGTTGTTCATGACCTCCTCTATTGATATTAATTTTTCAGCCCTCTCATAGGCGTCGGTAAGATCTTTAGGGGGATTGAACATGATGTTTTTCAGCAACTTCTTAGAGCGGTCGACGTCCAACCCAGTGGTGAAGAATCCCAGCGCTTGAGTTACATTGAGCTCTGCCACTGTTCCGACAGCATCCCTGAATCTCTGTACATACTGCGCCAGGGATTCATTATTCCTTTGCCTGATCTGCATCAATGAGGCGATAAGCTTCCCTCTCCTTCTATTGCTTCCGAACCGCTCATGGAATTTGTCAGTGAGCTCTTTCCAAGAACTGATGCTGCCCGGGGTAAGGATACCACCCATTGTTTTGCGGCCTTCGTAAGCGTAGTCACAAAGATCTTGCACATCCCTGCCTCCGAGTGATTAAAATATCCAATTACTATCTCATAACCATTGGTGTGGTCATATGGATCCCCTGTGCCATCATACGTATCCAAAGGTGGCAACTTCATTTTGGGGTCGGCTTTCTCTTGGTTGATAGCTGGTGAGAAGGGCGACTTGTTGCTCAACGTCACCGCCCCTGGTTTTACCTCAGCTATCATTCGCTCCATCTCCGCTAGTCTTTCCATCAGAAGATTGGTGGGAGCTGGGTCTTGCTGCAAAGACTCTTTTCCTGGGCCTTCGTCTACCTGACCGCCATTATTCACGCGATGTTCGGTCCCAAGATTGTTCGGCTGACCCAACCTCGGTTCTTCCTGATGGCGATCGCCTTCCGAACCAGACCGACCCCGCCTCGGATCATCCCGATAGCGATCACCTCCCGAACCAGACCGACCTCGCCTCGGATCATCCTGATAACGATCACCTCCCGAAACAAATCGGTCCCGCCTCGGATCTTCCCGATGGCGTTCCCCTCCTGAGTCAAACCGATCCCGCCTTGGATCATCCCAATAGCGGTTACCTTCTGAATCAAACCGATCGCGCCTCGGATCCTCTCGATGGCGGTCACCTTTCGAACCAGACCGACCCCGCCTTAGATCTTCCCGACGGCTACGATCGTAGTCGCTCCTGGTTCGGCTCCCATAGGTAATTTTATAGTATTTTTATATTTATTTTTATTTATGTGTTTTTATTTATTTTTAGTGTTTTAGGTATTTTATTTATTATTATGTGTTTTTAGGATTTTTAGTATTTTTATATTATTTTTATTTATTTTATATTTGATTTTCTAGGGAAATAAAAGTCTAATGACATTTATGTAATTTCAGCAAAGCTTGAGGGACAAAACTATAAAATCAGCAAAGACCGGGGTAAATATGTAATTTTCGAAAATATCGAGATCGTGCATTGCGCGGATGGGGAGTTAGAAGCAAGGATAAAAACGACACCGTTTTGGTCTAAGAAAAGCGGTCGCGCAATGCGCGGCCAAGCAGCAGCACAACGCACGAATTAAACGACGTCGTTTCGGCAAAGGAAGGTACCGCGCAATGCGTGGGAGGCTGTTACCGAGCACTGTAGCGAGTGGCGTGTTTGGCTGCGCATTAATTGCCAGAAACGAGATTATTCGCGAATTTTGCTACTTTTTGATTCCAAATTAGATTTTAATTCCATCTAGGGTTAGAATAATAATTATTTTTCTTTTATTTTTATTTGTATTTTAAATCCTATTAGGGTTTGAAAAGTGTACTTCCTACTAGAGTTAGGAGTATTTTGGAGCCTATAAATAGAGGGCTTGAGACACAATGTAATATACAACTCTCATTAGAATAAAAATTCTCTCTTCTATTCTTTAGTGTTCTCTACAATTATGAGTAGTTAATTTATTTTTCTTGGTTTAAGTGATTGAAGCCATCAAGATTTATACACTGTGAGATCTAATTTATTTTAATTGTTCAATTTATATTTTGATTAATGAATATTCTTTTATGCTCAATTTTATGATTGATTTGTTTAATTGCTAGGAGCGCTACTAGTTTATTATTCATATTAATCTACTGCTATTTGTGAATCAATTAAGTTTAATAATTGTTTTGCAGATCAAAATATTATTTTATCTTAGGAAGAATATTCATCTAAATTAAATGCAAACACGTGGCTTGTGTTGTTTAGTTCAAAGATCTCTCTAATTCTTAAAGCTGCTATTAAATTAAACCTTTAGCACGTGCCGGTGGTTGTTTAGTAGTAAGGGTATTTAGACCACGTGGCTCTACTTATCTAAAATTAAGGAGAGAGGAGAAAAATTATTCCACCTGCGAGTAGTTCTTTCTACGGTGAATCTTCAAAATATTAATTGATTTATTTTTGCATCAGTGATAAGTTGTAAATTCTTGATGGTGGATGTTAACTTAAACCAAGGCTTTTTCTTCTCATTTATTTCATTAAATTATTTGCATAATTATTTTAGTTAATTTTATTTAAACTATTTCTTTGATTCAAAAACCCCCCAATTTTTATTTGCAAAAACATAAAATTAAATAATCATTCTCTGTGGGATCGACTCTTACTTGCACTACTACATATTTATTCTTCTAAAATAAGATTTTATTTTTGGGTTCTTGCGACATCACACCAAATTTTGGCGCCGTTGCCGGGGAATGATTTTAATTTAATTTTGTGCTTTTGTAAATATTTATTTAATTTAGTAATTTTTCTTAGATTTTATTATTTTAGTTTTTCATAATTCAATTTAGTTGTGCAGGTTCAGGATGGAATTCATGCATGATTATGTCAATGAGGTAACTATTTCTTCTCTTGAGCAACAAATTGATACATTAACTTCTCTTGTTTATCAATGGGCTGCAGGTAATGCGCAACCAATGGAAGCTTGTAGGATTTGTGCGGTGGTAGGACATCCAACTAATATGTGCCCCACTCTTCGAGAAGAGTCCTATGAGCAAGTCAATGTAGCAAGTGGTTTTCCTGGTCAACCCCAATGGCAATATGATCCCTATTCAAAAGCGTATAATTATGGATGGAGGGATCATCCTAATTTTGGCTATGAGAATCCACAAATGAATCCGCCCACAAATCAAAATTTTCCAAGTTCTCAACAAAACTTGCATTCATACCCCCAACAGCAGCATGACCAATCATTTTATTCTGATATGTCTTTAGAAGATATGCTTAAATTAATTGAAGCTAACACTTTGCAATTTCAATAGGATACTTTGCAATATCAACAAGACATGCAAGCACGTATTCAAGAAACTAATGCAATTATTCAGCGTTTGGGTACTCCAATGGGACAAATCACACTCAGTCAATTGGAGGAACAAGATTCTGAAAAATTACCTTCTCAAATGATGAATAATGTAAGACCCCGAATTTTATGAAATACAAAATTTAAGTTTTCTTCATATATATTTTTTTTGAAACAGTAAGTGGTTAAATCGATAAAGTTAAAAGTTAAGGATGTTATCTGCAAATTTTATTTTGTCGGACAATATTCGCTTTGTCGGGGAATATTCGTTTGGTCGGGAAATATTTGTGTCGTACGACGGCGCCGAAATAACAAATTATTGGTGGACCCCACAACGGAATATTTGTCGGATATAGAAAACGACAGAAATAACCTTTTTAAATAAAAATAGTCAACGGAACTGTTAAAATACCGGTGATAAAAGAATAGTAGCATACGGTAGTTTATGGTATTTTCTGTAACACACGGTATTGCATAGTGTCTCATATTATTGGTCTGATAATTGACACCGTAACTGTTACGCATCATTCCATCGATAATTGTCAATGCATAATATTTTATATTATCAATTCAATAATTGTTGTACACAGTATTTTGTATTATTGATTTAATAATTATCATTACACTGTATTTTATATCATTGAGTCAATAATTGTTGCTGCACTGTTTTTAAAATTATTGAACCTAATAATTGTCACAGTAACATATGCACAGTAATTCACATTATTGAATCAATAATTGTCATTACACAGTAACGTATGCTTTCTTTTACATTATTGTTATCTCTGTTATGATGTTATTTAAACAGTTGTATTTCATTAATTAATTGACTTGATATCTAAGAGCTAACTATACTGTATTTATAACAATTAGTCATAATAATTGAATTGATAAAGTTATTTGTTTATAATATAAAGTTAGGTGATATGAAATGAATGGTGTAGATTAAAGTGTGAATTATTGTTGAATAATTGAATTGATTTGTTTATAATATAAAGTTAGGTGATATGAAATGAATGGTGTAGATTAAAGTGTGAATTATTGTTGAATAATTGAATTGATTTGTTTATAATATAAAGTTAGGTGATATGAAATGAATGGTGTAGATTAAAGATAATATAAAATTTGAAATGGATGGTGTAGATTAAAAGATGATCTTTAAATGAATGTTTTAGATTAAAGGAATGATAAGATTTTTGGCTATAAATAGAAGCCTTAACTTAAGGATTTTTCATAAACTTCCTTACTTGTTCTTTCTTTCTCTCTCTAAATACTTCTTGTGAAAGTTCTCTCTAAGTGTGCTTAAGTCATCTTGAGTATTTGTGAAGATCTATAAGTGTACGTGTACTGTTCAAGTTAATCAATCTCATCCAGTCACGTGTTAAAGTAAGGGACTATCATTATTTGATTCTAAAAAATAATATCGTTTCTTTCTTACTCATAAGATGTGTCATTTATTTCCATGTATTAAATTGTGGGAATAACCTTATGGCGCGGATTACCGCCTGTTGGTGAATAACCTTTCGTATTCATTCATTATTAATCTCTGAGAATAACCTTACTGCGCGGATCACCGCCTGTTTGGTGAATAACTCTTTGTACTCAAATTCTATTAAATTGTGGGAATAACTTATGGCGCGGATTACCGCCTGTTGGTGAATAACCCTTTGTATTAATTTCCTTCACCTTTTGTTAATCAAACCTGCTACGGTAAGGGTTATTATTTTCTTTCATACTCCTAAATCGAAATTTATTATGGAACTATTGCTTCTATAATTCCTGAAAATATTATATGTTCCATAATAGATGAACTTCATTATTTCAACTGAATCTTCCTATTTACGTGAACCTTTCTATTGAACTGTAACCGTTATTCTAAACTGTGGATTTTGAATATTATTTTTAAATTTCACTCCACATCATGTTGACAATTTGGACATTATTTGAATCTACACAAAGTAAACTTCTTATACTTATTGTTTATCCTGTTTCTTCTGTTCATCATTTGTATCACTGTTATTTGTACTAATCATCAAGAATCAAGCTGTTGTGAATATCTGTGGTCGGGGGCACAGATGTGATATATTTGTTGAACAGATGATAGGTTAAAGGCGATATAATAGGTTAAAGGCGATACATCTGTTCGGTGTCTTTTATGGCATGTGGTGAATGTTCTCTTTGGCCCGTAGTGCAAAGATGAACTGTTGTTTGGTATGATTATGACCAAAGGCTGAATCTGGTATAATCATGACCGTTGGTGTTATATTGAATGTCTTTGCCCGTAGTGCAAAGATGAACTGTTGATTTGCATGATTATGATCAGGAACTGTGAATTTCTATTATTATGACTAATGGTATTTCAAATGATAAAAGTTGATGATGTTTTTCCTAAAAAGAGAACCGAGTGGACATTATAGTCTGCATTATTCTTCTAAAAGATTGCTCATTCCGCTGCTATTATTGATCTGAACATTGTTCAAGAATTTAACTGCAGTTTTTGATATAAACCTTGTAGTCTATTGTATTCTATCAAGAACTCAACTGTTGAAGGCTAATGATAATTTATTCGTCATTATCTTAGTCATGATATTTCTTACTGGGCTATTTGAGCTCACCCTTTCTTTTGTTCCATTGTTTTTCAACAGGAGATGAAAACATAACAGGGTCTAGCCGGGGGATGGAGTGAGGGTCCGAGGAATAACTATCACAGTCTTCACGTTTTGTAAAATACCATGGCAATAATAGTGAAGACTTAGTTGTGTATTATTATACACTGTATTGTTGTACGTTGTGCTTTGTTATAATAATTTTGTTGTAGTCTTTTGACGACTCAAGTTTGGGCTGTGTGGGGCCAGATTTTGGGGCATCACAGTTGGCATCAGAGCTTAGGGATATGGTCTTTAATGGAGATCTGGGGTTAGAACTAGGAGGGGAGAGACGAATAGAATCAATCACTAGTATGTCCTACCTAAATTAGATTTTTTTATCTAATGAGTTGATTTGAATGGAGGAACAGGAAGTGATGAGTCAGTTTGTTTAAACTAACATTTATTTTGTGACCACAGTTATGTATGGCATCTGGAAATCAGGAGGTTAACTATGAAATTACCGAAACAAATGTAGCTGCAAAACAAGAGGCGACGAATAATCTTCTTACAAACTCAGAGTTGAATCATTTGCCTAAGGCAAAAATTATGCGTGTTCTATCCAGTAAGGATGAAGGTGAAAGCTCTGCTACAGTCGTTCCAGATCCATTCTTAGAAGTAATTAAAGGAAGTAATGAACTTGCGGAAATTATTGCCTTTAATTTACTCACTAATTGGGAGAGTCATATCACCTGGTTATGCTCTATAACAAATGATCAGAATATATGGACTTTTCATATTAGTCTTTGGGATTTATGGTGTTCCAGCTATGATTTTCAAGATTATTTAAAAATGATGTTTCTATACTTTTGGGCGTTACAATTTAGAGGAATTCAGGTTAAGTTAGTCACTATCGTGGAAACTGCAATCTATCGAAAATACTATTTTAATGGAAATCATTGGTACCTTACTACTGATGAAGTTGATGAACCTGAGAAACAGTTTGGTAGAAAATTATTCAGTGGTATTCCCATGGTTGAAATACGTGAAGATCCGAATGAAGTATTCGGGATTCGATTTGACGATAACAGTCAAGAAACCGAATGTGGTGATAACCGGTAAGCTATTCATAAATTCTCGTGAAGTCTACGCTTTGTTAGATACTAGCTCTACCCATTCTTTTATCTCACCTGCATGTGCTCAGCATTTAAACTTAACTCCTGAAAACTTGGACTTTGACTTATTAGTTGAAACTCCATTGGGAGAAATACCTATTACATTTACTATCTATAAATCTTGCCTAGTTCAAATCAACAACCTCACATTATCTGTTGACCTTATATCTTTGGAGATGCATGAATTTGATGTGATTCTAGGAATTGATTGGTTGACTACCAATCATGCTAAAATTCATTGTTTTCATAAGATTATTAGTTTTCATATTCCTAATCAACTTGTCATGCAAATTCAAGTAACTAAACCATTGAAATCTATAACTGTTATTTCTAGCCATAAAGTCATTCGTTTATTAAAAAAAAAAAAACGGATGTCGAGCCTTTTTAGCTCATGTTACTGATTTGAACAAAAACACGTCAAACTTGAATGATATTCCCATTGTTAATGAGTTTCCTGACGTTTTTCCTGAAGAACTTCCTGGCTTACCCTCAAACCGTGAAATTGAATTTTATATTGATCTTGAACCCGGTACCAAGCCCATTTCCAAAGCTCCATACCGAATGGCTCCCATTGAACTTCAAGAGTTAAAAGTCCAACTACAGGAATTGTTGGATACCGGTTTCATTCGTCCGAGTGCATCACCATGGGGTGCTCCTGTTCTATTTGTGAAGAAGAAAGACGGGAGTATGAGATTGTGCATTGACTACCGAGAATTGAACCATGTCACCATCAAAAACAGGTACCCGTTACCTCGGATTGATGACATGTTTGATCAATTGCAAGGCGCTCAACATTTCTCAAAGATTGATCTCCGTTCTGGATATCATCAGTTAAAGGTTAAAGCTGAGGACATTCCAAAGACTGCTTTCAGAACTCGTTATGGACATTATGAGTTCTTAGTCATGCCTTTTGGACTAACTAATGCTCCTGCAGCTTTCATGGACATGATGAACCGGATATTCAAGGAACATTTAGATCATTTTGTGGTTGTCTTTATTAATGACATCCTCATATACTCCAAGAGTCGCGAGGATCATGAACAACACCTGAGATTGATACTCCAAAAGCTCCGTGAAAACAAATTATATGCCAAGTTGAAGAAATGTGAGTTCTGGCTTGAGGAGGTCACGTTTCTTGGGCATGTGATTTCTAGTCAAGGAATATCAGTCGATCCTGCGAAGATTGAAACGGTACTAAATTGGGAACAACCCAAGACAGTAACTGAAGTCCGAAGTTTTCTGGGTCTAGCTGGTTATTATCGGAGATTCGTAGAAGGATTTTCTCGAATCGCCACTCCACTAACGCAGCTTACTCGGAAAAGCACAAAATTCATATGGAGCGAGGAATGCGAGAAAAGTTTCCAAGAACTTAAGAGGAGACTGGTTTCAGCTCCTGTTCTGACCATACCATCAGGATCAGGAGAATTTGTTATCTACAGCGATGCTTCTGGCAAAGGTCTAGGCTGTGTCCTTATGCAACATGGAAAGGTTATAGCCTATGCCTCTCGACAACTCAAAGATTATGAGAAAAATTATCCTACTCATGATCTAGAGTTGGCAGCAGTCGTTTTCGCGTTGAAGATCTGGAGACACTACTTGTACGGAGAAAAAGTGGATATATATACGGATCATAAAAGTCTCAAGTATTTCTTCACCCAGAAGGAACTCAACATGCGACAACGACGTTGGCTTGAGCTGTTGAAGGATTATGACCACACAATCCAGTATCACCCGGGAAAGGCGAACGTTTTAGCTGACGCTTTGAGCAGAAAATCTTATGCGAGTACAAGTGCACTGCTGACAACACAAAAGTGTATTTTGTACGACTTGCAAAAGATGGAGATAGAGCTAAAGACACCAGGGACCCACTCGAAGATTGCTCACGTGCGAGTAGAACCAGCTTTAATAGATAAAATTAAAGCTGCTCAAGCTACCGATTCGGAACTGATAAACATGATAAAGAAAGTACAAGAAGGTGCCATTCCCGAAGCAAGAATCGACGAGAAAGGAATACTTCGAGTCAACTCTCGACTCTGTATTCCTAACGATCCTGAATTAAAGCATAAAATTATGATGGAGGCACACAACACGCCGTTTGCAATCCACCCAGGGGGTACCAAGATGTATCGAGATCTTCGACATACATTTTGGTGGAACAATATGAAAAGGGAGATTGCAGAGTTTATCTCAAGGTGCCTAACTTGTCAACGTGTCAAGGCAGAGCATCAAGTACCTAAGGGTCCATTACAACCACTTGAGGTTCCCGAATGGAAGTGGGAACACATCAATATGGATTTCGTGACGGGTCTTCCCAAAGTTTCTCAAGGCTTAGATGCAATTTGGGTCATCGTAGATAGATTGACCAAATCTGCTCATTTCTTGCCTATACGAGAAAACTTTTCACTTGAACGTCTTGCCGGTATGTACATAAATGAGATCGTGAGATTGCATGGCATGCCAGTTTCCATAGTTTCTGATCGAGATCCTAGATTCACTTCACGTTTTTGGATCAGTTTACAAAAAGCTATGGGCACTGAACTACGTTTTAGTTCTGCATACCATCCTCAAACGGACGGACAATCGGAAAGGACGATCCAGACCCTCGAAGATCTTTTGAGACTTTGTGTATTAGACTTCAAAGGAAGTTGAGATAAGTACTTGCCATTGGTGGAATTTTCTTACAACAACAGTTACCAAGCAAGCATAGGCATGACTCCATTCGAGGCTTTGTATGGAAGGAAGTGTCGCTCTCCAATATGTTGGAATGAGGTAGGAGAAGCAAAATTGTTGGGACCCGAGTTGGTACGCTTGACCACAGAAAAGATCCAAATAATCCGACAACGAATACAGACCGCACAAGAACGACAAAAGAGTTATGCTGATCTTCATCGGAGAGACGAAAGCTTCAACGTCGGAGATCATGTATTCTTATGTGTTTCTCCATGGAAAGGGGTTACGAGATTCGGAAAGAGAGGAAAGCTCAACCCTCGATTTATTGGCCCATTTGAAATCCTCGATCGAATAGGAACCGTAGCCTACAGACTAGCCCTACCACCAAGTATGTCTCGCATCCATAACGTTTTTCACATATCTGTGTTACGTAAATATGTGAAGGACCTAAACCACGTCATTGAGTTAGAACCAGACGTTATAGCAGAGGATTTAACGTATGAGGAGGTACCTGTCAAGATTTTAGATAAGGAGCAGATCTTACGCTCAAAGGTTATACCTCAAGTCAAGGTTTTATGGAGGAACCAAGATACTGAGGAAATGACCTGGGAGCTAGAATCTGAGATGAAATCTAAGTATCATTACCTCTTCGATATGTCAGGTACGTCAATTTCGGGGACGAAATTTCATAAGGAGGGGAGGTTGTAAGACCCCGAATTTTATGAAATACAAAATTTAAGTTTTCTTCATATATATTTTTTTTGAAACAGTAAGTGGTTAAATCGATAAAGTTAAAAGTTAAGGATGTTATCTGCAAATTTTATTTTGTCGGACAATATTCGCTTTGTCGGAGAATATTCGTTTGGTCGGGGAATATTTGTGTCGTACGACGGCGCCGAAATAACAAATTATTGGTGGACCCCACAACGGAATATTTGTCGGATATAGAAAACGACAGAAATAACCTTTTTAAATAAAAATAGTCAACGGAACTGTTAAAATACCGGTGATAAAAAAATAGTAGCATACGGTAGTTTATGGTATTTTCTGTAACACACGGTATTGCATAGTGTCTCATATTATTGGTCTGATAATTGACACCGTAACTGTTACGCATCATTCCATCGATAATTGTCACTGCATAATATTTTATATTATCAATTCAATAATTGTTGTTACACAGTATTTTGCATTATTGATTTAATAATTGTCATTACACTGTATTTTATATCATTGAGTCAATAATTGTTGCTGCACTGTTTTTAAAATTATTGAACCTAATAATTGTCACAGTAACATATGCACAGTAATTCACATTATTGAATCAATAATTGTCATTACACAGTAACGTATGCTTTCTTTTACATTATTGTTATCTCTGTTATGATGTTATTTAAACAGTTGTATTTCATTAATTAATTGACTTGATATCTAAGAGCTAACTATACTGTATTTATAACAATTAGTCATAATAATTGAATTGATAAAGTTATTTGTTTATAATATAAAGTTAGGTGATATGAAATGAATGGTGTAGATTAAAGTGTGAATTATTGTTGAATAATTGAATTGATTTGTTTATAATATAAAGTTAGGTGATATGAAATGAATGGTGTAGATTAAAGTGTGAATTATTGTTGAATAATTGAATTGATTTGTTTATAATATAAAGTTAGGTGATATGAAATGAATGGTGTAGATTAAAGATAATATAAAATTTGAAATGGATGGTGTAGATTAAAAGATGATATTTAAATGAATGGTTTAGATTAAAGGAATGATAAGATTTTTGGCTATAAATAGAAGCCTTAACTTATGGATTTTTCATAAACTTCCTTACTTGTTCTTTCTTTCTCTCTCTAAATACTTCTTGTGAAAGTTCTCTCTAAGTGTGCTTAAGTCATCTTGAGTATTTGTGAAGATCTATAAGTGTACGTGTACTGTTCAAGTTAATCAATCTCATCCAGTCACGTGTTAAAGTAAGGGATTATCATTATTTGATTCTCAAAAATAATATCGCTTTTTTCTTACTCATAAGATGTGTCATTTATTTCCATGTATTAAATTGTGGGAATAACCTTATGGCGCGGATTACCGCCTGTTGGTGAATAACCTTTCGTATTCATTCATTATTAATCTCTGAGAATAACCATACGGCGCGGATCACCGCCTGTTTGGTGAATAACTCTTTGTACTCAAATTCTATTAAATTGTGGGAATAACTTATGGCGCGGATTACCGCCTGTTGGTGAATAACCCTTTGTATTAATTTCCTTCACCTTTTGTTAATCAAACCTGCTACGGTAAGGGTTATTATTTTCTTTCATACTCCTAAATCGAAATTTATTATGGAACTATTGCTTCTATAATTCCTGAAAATATTATATGTTCCATAATAGATGAACTTCATTATTTCAACTGAATCTTCCTATTTACGTGAACCTTTCTATTGAACTGTAACCGTTATTCTGAACTGTGGATTTTGAATATTATTTTTAAATTTCACTCCACATCATGTTGACAATTTGGACATTATTTGAATCTACACAAAGTAAACTTCTTATACTTATTGTTTATCCTGTTTCTTCTGTTCATCATTTGTATCACTGTTATTTGTACTAATCATCAAGAATCAAGCTGTTGTGAATATCTGTGGCCGGGGGCACAGATGTGATATATTTGTTGAACAGATGATAGGTTAAAGGCGATACATCTGTTCGGTGTCTTTTATGGCATGTGGTGAATGTTCTCTTTGGCCCGTAGTGCAAAGATGAACTGTTGTTTGGTATGATTATGACCAAAGGCTGAATCTGGTATAATCATGACCGTTGGTGTTATATTGAATGTCTTTGCCCGTAGTGCAAAGATGAACTGTTGATTTGCATGATTATGATCAGGAACTGTGAATTTCTATTATTATGACTAATGGTATTTCAAATGATAAAAGTTGATGATGTTTTCCTAAAAAGAGAACCGAGTGGACATTATAGTCTGCATTATTCTTCTAAAAGATTGCTCATTCCGCTGCTATTATTGATCTGAACATTGTTCAAGAATTTAACTGCAGTTTTTGATATAAACTTTGTAGTCTATTGTATTATATCAAGAACTCAACTGTTGAAGGCTAATGATAATTTATTCGTCATTATCTTAGTCATGATATTTCTTACTAGGCTATTTGAGCTCACCCTTTCTTTTGTTCCATTGTTTTTCAACAGGAGATGAAAACATAACAGGGTCTAGCCGGGGGATGGAGTGAGGGTCCGAGGAATAACTATCATAGTCTTCACGTTTTGTAAAATAGTGTGGCAATAATAGTGAAGACTTAGTTGTGTATTATTATACACTGTATTGTTGTACGTTGTGTTTTGTTGTAATAATTTTGTTGTAGTCTTTTGACGACTCAAGTTTGGGCTGTGTGGGCCCAGATTTGGGGGCGTCACAAATAATCCAACGGAGAATAAAAGTGCACAAGTGTTAAGAAGTGAAGATCCAGAAAAGACAGTCTCTCCATCACCGAAGCAAGAGAAAGCAAACAACATCAATAAAGCAGACAGTGTTAATATAGACAATGATGTTATTTTTGATGATGACATGCCTAAGGTGGCGGAAGTTGTTAAGGAGATAAATAAGAAAAAGTTAGAGATGACATTTACCAATAATTTGGAGTTAAGGGAAGAATAAATAATTGAGCTGAAATCAAATTTGAAGGAGGATGAAGCTCCATTAAATTCGTTGCAATGATTATTGATAATAATGCAATAATTTTCATTCCATTGTCTGTTACTCATAATAAATTTTTATCTTTTATTTTGCAGGATCCCATTCCGAATATAAAGACTTTCTCCAATCATATTAAATATCTATTCATTGAAGAGGGAGTAAAACGTTCATGTCACGTGCAAGGGAGACTGAATCTACCAATGAAAAATAACGTGATGGATGGGGTACTCAAAATTCATGGAATTGGAGTGACGTGATGATTTATCATGTTGTCAAGCCAATGACAAAAAACAAAGGCGCTGCTTGGGAGGCAACCCAAGACATCAAATTTGCATTTCTTTTTCTTTTTCTTTTTATAGTTATTTTTGCCTTTTCTTTTACATTGGGGACAATGTAAATTTTAAGTGTGAGGGAAGGGATTTAGGATTTTTGTTATTTTTGTTATTTTTAGGTCATATTTTAAAAATTTTAGGAAATTTTAAAAATTTTGACATTTTGAATTTTGTGGGTATATTCACTGCAAACCCTCACGAGACACAACTCGTCCACTTGGGGTAACATTGGGGTTTAAAGGCTTGTTGCACATGCTAAATGTAACCGTGTTTCCTACGAAAATGGAGTAAATTTTTTTATTTTATTTTTAGGATGCGTCACTTGAGCAATAAATTAATTAAATTTTAATTTTCAGCCAATGATAAAATCTTGATTTTTATTTAATAACTCTTGGAAAAATGATAAATTTTTGCTTAGTTTGAATTTTGACTTTTTATTGATAATTACTTTGTTTGAGATTTTTTTATAATTTCTATGCACTTATATCCATTTGTTTGAGCTAGTTTAAATTAAGAGAAAGTTTATATGATTAAATGCTTATGAAAGATTTTTTTGAGCTCTATATCTTATTTGATCATTATTTGAAGTGAAATATAAGACAAAATAAAATTTGGAAGAGATGATTTAGGTAATTTTTCTAGGATTATTATTGAAGAAGGAAAAAAAATAAAAAAAAATCTTGTGGTGGGTTGAGATGGAGCGTAAAATGCACTCACTTATAAACACATGAAAAAGCGAGATGGAGCGTAAAACGCACTCGCTGGTGAGATGGAGCATAAAATGCACTCACCGTGAAAAAAAATGAAGAAAAAAAAATGGGATGGAGCATAAAATGCACCCATTAAAAGAAAAAAAATGAATTTTTTTTTGAAAAAAATGCATATTAATAATTTTAGTGCATATAATTGTTTGAAACCTTTTGATCTTTTGATTTATATTTGTCTGTATTAGCAAAGAGTGATGAGAAGAATAAGTATATTGAGGTTTATTATATATCTTTTATAAGGTAATTAATGACCGAAACTTATCTGAATTTTGATTAGTTTGATATATTTGGATTCACACACACACAAAAGATCTTGAGTAGAGTAAGATTAAAAAATATGTTAAAGTTCTAGATTTTGCATGATTTTAAATTTTTCTTTGAGTTATAATTAAAAAAATCTTTGAGGCTAATATTGAAATTTATATTGATCTGTTGCTCGAGTAAGTTGTTTGGTTATTAGTTTTAATTTTATAGTTTTAATTTTTGTTTTGCCCGAGGACGAGCAAAAAACTAAGTGTGGGGGTATTTGATAGAGTTGAATTATATGATATATTTATTCCCTAATACTTAGTTTTTATATTTATTGTGTGCCTAAAAGTTTAATTATTTAGTTCATTTTGGTTTTAATAGGTTTTATAGGATTTTAGTTAATTTATGTTAATTTAGGTAATTTTATAGTATTTTTATATTTATTTTTATTTATGTGTTTTTATTTATTTTTAGTGTTTTAGGTATTTTATTTATTATTATGTGTTTTTAGAATTTTTAGTATTTTTATATTATTTTTATTTATTTTATATTTGATTTTATAGGGAAATAAAAGTCTAATGGCATTTTTGTAATTTCAGCAAAGCTTGAGGGACAAAACTGTAAAATCAGCAAAGACCGGGGCAAATATGTAATTTCTGAAAATATCGAGACCGCGCATTGCGCGGATGGGGAGTCAGAAGCCAGGATAAAAATGACGCCGTTTTGGTCTAAGAAAAGCGGTCGCCCAATGCGCGCCCAAGCAGCAACACAACGCACGAATCAAACGACGTCGTTTCGACAAAGGAAGGTACCGCGCAATGCGCGGGAGGCTGTTACCGGGCACTGTAGCGAGTGGCGTGTTTGGCTGCGTGTTAATTGCTAGAAACGAGATTATTCGCGAAGTTTGCTACTTTTTGATTCCAAATTGGATTTTAATTTCAACTAGGGTTAGAATAATAATTATTTTTCTTTTATTTTTATTTGTATTTTAAATCCTATTAGGGTTTGAAAAATGTACTTCCTACTAGAGTTAGGAGAATTTTGGAGCCTATAAATAGAGAGCTTGAGACACAATGTAATATACAACTCTCATTAGAATAAAAATTTTCTCTTCTATTCTTTAGTGTTCTCTACAATTATGAGTAGTTAATTTATTTTTCTTGGTTTAAGTGATTGAAGCCATCAAGATTTATACACTGTGAGATCTAAGTTATTTTAATTGTTCAATTTATATTTTGATTATTGAATATTCTTCTATGCTCAATTTTATGATTGATTTGTTTAATTGCTAGAAGCGCTATTAGTTTATTATTCATATTAATCTACTGCTATTTGTAAAGGAACTAAGTTTAATAATTATTTTGCAGATCAAAAGATTATTTTATCTTAGGAAGAATATTCATCTAAATTAAATGCAAACACGTGGCTTGTGCTGTTTAGTTCAACGATCTCTCTAATTCTTAAAGCTGCTATTAAATTAAATCTTTAGCACGTACCGGAGGTTGTTTAGTAGTAAGGGTATTTAGACCACGTGGCTCTACTTATCTAAAATTAAGGAGAGAGGAGAAAAATTATTCCACTTGCGAGTAGTTCTTTCTACGGTGAATCTTCAAAATATTAATTGATTTATTTTTACATCAGTGATCAGTTGTAAATTCTTGATGGTGGATGTTAACTTAAACCAATGCTTTTTCTTCTCATTTATTTCATTAAATTATTTGCATAATTATTTTAGTTAATTTTATTTAAACTATTTCTTTGATTCAAAAACCCCCCAATTTTTATTTGCAAAAACATAAAATTAAATAATCATTCTCTGTGGGATCGACTCTTACTTGCACTACTACATATTTATTCTTCTAAAGTAATATTTTATTTTTAAGTGCTTGCGACATCACACCACTGCATGTGTTAAGATTTAAGGATAATCTAGACATTTTACCTATATGACCCATGAGACGGGACCAACAACATATGACTGAATTCTTCTAGGAATTCTTGTGTAGTTTTTCTAATAATAAAAATTGAAAATTGTACACTCACCACAAATTCACCCACGTCATGACTTTTGTTTTTACAATAATAACCTTATGTTTTATTTATAGCACACCACTTCATTCTACATGTTAAATTTTGATTATGATGCGTTGTTGTGGCCACTGTATGTTTATGATATAGCCTGTGGCAAAAGCTGAATCTGTATAATTAAGTTATAACTTCTGCGCTATTTATCATTTTTTTTTGTTGCTAAATGCAATTTATCATTTTAACATATAGTTGTACAAAGTTTTACTCGTTTGTTCTTAAAATAATGTTTAAGTGAGTTCAAAAAGTGTCTCATATGGTGTGATATTATTGGAGGGATATACACAATGATTGTCTAAATTATAAAATATTATTAAAATATTTAATACCACATTATTTGGCAAAATTCAGACCAAAAGTTTGGATAATATTCAATTAATAGACATACAATCAAACACGTACTAACAGTTGAAACATCATATTCAGTAGATCTAGTATTTGCTTACAAAGCTTTAGGTAATGAATGGCATAGTAATTAGTATCCTCCCTTCCCCCTCTAGGATGCAAATTTATAACACACCTATATAACACTTAGATAAGAAGTAGGACTGGGAGGTACTGGGATGTCCACAGTTCCTTCCAGCATCAGTAGAACTTTTTTCATCGACGGACGAAGCGAAGGGTCATCTAGGATGCACCATAGGCTTACTCTAACCATTCGATCGAGTTTTTTCTTGTCAAGCTCCTCATCACCCACCAATTTATGGAGACTACTATTCTCAAAACATTGGTACACCCATTCTTCAAGAACACATTCCTCCTCAGGAAGGCTCATATCCAAACTTCTCCTGCAACATATGATCTCCAATAACACAATTCCGAAACTGTAAACATCAGCTTTAACTGTAACGGGCATCTTTCGGTGCCACTCAGGCGCAACATAACCTCTGGTTCCTCTGATCCCGGTATAGGTATTAGTTTGATCAGGCTTTAGCAGTTTTGCCAATCCAAAGTCGGAAATTTTTGCAGACCTGTTCTCATCCAAGAGTATATTTTGAGGCTTTATGTCGCAATGAATGATCTGAGTTTCACACTCTTCGTGCAGATAGAGGATTCCTCTGGCGATATCAAGAGCAACGCTGATTCTTTCGTCCCAGCTTAGACGAAATTCGGGTGTGAAGAGTACATCTGCAAGGGATCCATTAAGCATGTATTCATATACTAGAAGCTTCTTTGGCCCATCAAGGCTATACCCAAGCAGTCGGACTAAATTCCGATGATGGGTTCTGCCAATGACTTTCATTTCATTCTGAAACTCCTTGTTCCCTTCTGTTAATACCTTCTCTAGTCTCTTCACAGCAACTAGTTTCTGGTTGTTTTGCAATGTCCCTTTGTAAACTGTCCCCGATGCTCCTCTGCCTATCTCTTCTTGAAAATGACTCGTCACTTCCTCTAATTCTGCGTATGTAAATGCCCGCGGAGCAACATCCTCCATTACTTCAACATTTCCCTTCTCAGAAATCTTTCTATATGCCCAAAACTGATTTCTATAAACAACAAGTCCAACAATCAGTAAGACTATAATGGCGAAAACAATTAGTAAGACACCGATGATTAGGATGTCCACGCGTAGCTCTTTCTTAATTTGTTTTGGCTGCTCCGGCGGATTCTCTTTTGCAACCTGTGAAGCCCACTTGACAAGAGCAATGTTGGACTCTGTTAATAACCTTCTTCCATATCTCAACGGAAGCCGCTGTTTTCTGCACTGTTGATCTTTAAATAACGCTGCTTCGCAATTACAGTCCTCAAGACAGGCTGCTTCACAGTCTTTTTGGGTGGTGGTTTGCAAAACAGAATAGGGATCATCTTCCCATAGGGTATTCTCCAATGGTCTCATGCTATATTCAACATTTCCATCCTCCTTTTTGCAACCTTCGGCCATATAATTCCTCTCACAACCTGAGCTCCAATTGCCAGGACTAACAAATTCAAATCCTGGAAGGCATATACATTTAGGTTCAGCATCATTAAGAATACAAAACCCGTTAAGGCCACATAATCCCTTCGGGTCACACTTATCACTCGACGATGACCACATAATCGACATGTTTTTCTGCTCCAAACTGTAAGAATGCACTCGAAAGATACCATCCACATCGATTCTCATATGGTAAATTCTCTGTTTCCCTGAATAACCTCCTGTTAAATTATTTATAATGTTGATGCTTGAATTGATCAAATAGAGATGGCCATCACCGTCAAGATTTAGTGTCACATTTCCTCCTTTTCCATCTGTGCCTGATGACCAGTAAGCATATGGGGCAGTATCCGGAGTCTCCACCGGATACTGCACTAGATTCCCATCCGCTTGCATCTTGAGACGGAAAATTCCTTTCGAGTGGTCTATCTCTGAAATGCTTGAAAACAACTCTTGATCTTTCGAAAGACGTTGACCGGGTAAAAGGGTGTCCGTCGGTTGCTTAAAACTTTGCCAAATTATTTCCATATCGGAATTATAGAGCACAAAATTTCCAGAGTCCAGCATGGAAGCCGAAAAAATAGATTCTGAAACTTTAACAACATATGTCACTGGCCCTTGTGGCAATTGTTGTAATATGAGTCTCCCATCTGTACTTAGGAGCAAGGTTACATTATCGGAAACTGGAGGATCATCGCGGTTGGCCGTCCACACGATGGTCTTTTGAGGAAAACCAGCAAGGAAAATTCCAACAGCATAGCCATTGCCTTGCTGGTGGAATCCGAAGGCATATAAGCGCGAGGGCGACAGCCAAGACGAGTTTCCGGTGGGCGTTAGAGAGGAGCCTTGGCTTATATTGAATTGTTTTTGTTGAGCTGCTACTAAATATAAAGCAGAAAGGAGAAGAAGAAGAAGGTTGGGTAAGGTGCTGGCCATGAAAGTGTTTGTTCTTGCTCTGTGTCTCTAAATGAGAAGGAAGTTCTTTATTTAAAGGCACCAAACAAAATTTGTGGACCCTTGACTTGGCAAGGTCACTTCAAGCGGATCCGATTAGCATAAAGTTAATTTCATGATAAGTTGGACAATAAATCAATACAATGCTGACACGTATGCTGGAAGTGTTCTCTCTCTGCGTGTCAGCACTGTATTGTTATATTGTCCAACTTATCATGAAGTTAACTTCATTTTAACCGAATCCACTTTATGCTATGTTTGGTTTAATGGAAAATCATATCAGCAAAGGGAAGTACTTGGGGTGGTATATTGTCGAAAGAATTCATATATGTTTCACACGCAACCTTTGCTTTTAAAGTCTGATGCCAAACAAATCCTTAATCTATCTTCTAATGGTCTGAAATGTCTGTCCACATTAGTCAGTGTGGTCCATTTTGAAAAGCCGACGAATTCATCTAATTTATTAGTCGAATTCACTTCTGTCAATTCAGTCTCCGGCGTGCTACTCTTTCCGTGTTAAAATTAAAATGAAAGAGTAATTTATTGGAAAAAAAATTAAAGAGATGTTTTATCCTCTTAAATAATAAAAAATACATTTGTATATTTACACTTTCCAAATTCATTTATTTATTCTAGAGCAAAACTAAAAAAATTCTCTATCATCCTTTGGAACAAGAGAGTATTATGAAAATATAAATGCCACAAATCTTAGTATAATTTATTTGGAATTTAGTGGAAAATTTTAATTTAAATACTTGTTCGAGCTTTATTAACCTTCAATTATATTGTACACTATATTAAGAGAACACTTATATTTAGATACGGATGCCTTTAGGTGTTTGCTGACATTCCAAAAATACTTACAGTTGGTCTAAATTTAGGCTCCAAATTATTATTTTTTAAAGCTGAAAATTTGTGTTTTTGCATTAAATGTTTTTGGCAGAATCACAAAGTATAAATTTATTCTTAAATTATTAAATAAAATAAAATCTCATAGTACGCACCTACCGTAGGATAAATTATTAAATAAAATAAAATCTCATAGTACGCACCTACCGCAAATTTGTCATTAAATTTTATAAAAAACAGTTTTACAATAATGTAACCAAAATTTATTTTAACTTTCTCTAAAAGTATTTTTTTATTTATCAAAAACTACAAATTTTAAAGTGTTTCGTAACACAACGCTTCACCTCCACCGCGTCAAAAAAGAGACTATATTTTTCAGAAGTGTCAACATTATGACTTATATTTGTCAAAAATAATTATTGTTATTTTTCAAATCTTTTCCATCGAGCTTCCCAGATCTAAGATACCCTAAGAAAACGTTATGGAAAATGAAATGAGCTTCTTGTACAAAGACTTTCATGGGGGCTGACTATCAACATCCCAGCATAATTCTAGTAGAACTTTGTTAGTCTAAAACTATGTATGTTCAACTAACGTGTGTATAAGGCCATTAAAAAATTGATTGGAGTTAAATGGTTTGTTGAATTGTTCTTTTCGATTAGTCTATTTGCTTAACAATTTTCTGTCCGCGTTAAATTAGGTCAATACCCATATCAAAATATAATAAAATAAATATCCGATTATTTTAATAGTCCCGAAGCGACTTGGCAGTTTAAGAATATTTTTTTAGACTCAAGGTTTTTTTTGGTCATAAATTTATTTATAATAATTTTTTAAATTTATAAATCAAATACATTGTATCTCTTTTTTTCTTTCTTATTCTTATTCCAATGAACCAGTCCTCTCATACTTTTCTTTATATATAAAGTCAAACTCTTCCCCTTTATAAATTATAATCGACACACTTAAAAGTTAAAAAAATGCGCCAGCTGTTACCTCCCAACCACAATTAATGCAACATTGGAAAAGTAGAATATATTCGCACATGCCTTCTTCCTTCTAATAAATCGTTTGCCGTACAAAAATAAATAAATAAAATTAAAGTTTTGGTGCTTGAGCATAAGTATGGCCTTATTTTGTTTTTTTCTAATACATTTTTTAAATATTTTTATAAAAACTTGTTTATTACTAAGTTGAGACAAACACAATCTTTTCTCACCTAATATGGAGCTATGAATAAAACTTGTGACACAGTAAAATATGTTTAGATTGTAATACTATAATACAAACCTGATTTGTAGGTTAATTTGTACCTATAAGTAAGATAAATTCTTAAATTTACAAAAAATATATGAACTCACAAAAAGAATACAGTAATAATAATATTGATTGATAATGCGTTACGGTTAACATGTCCTAATAATATATTTATAGTACTAAACTAGTTTCCTATGTCAATTAGGAATAAAAAAAACTAAAATAACAAAAAAATTAAAAAAACAATCCTACTTTGATCAATCTTGTAGAGATTGTCGCAAGTTTAAATTTGATATATTATGGGTCATGTAACTCTTTTTGGATCAAAAGTTATGTCATTTAAAATTCTACTAATCCAAATGCATCTGAACACCTATTCTACTTCCTAATAGGATTCTTCTTCTTAATAAGATTCTTAATAAGATTCTTCCAGCGCATCAGGCTCGCCCTCAAGCTATGATCTGGATAACTTAGCGAGACGCCGTAAAATTAGCCACATTAAATGTAAGACCCCGACTTTTATGAAATACAAAATTTAATTTTTATTCATATATATATTTTTCCTGAAACAGTAGGTGGTTAAATTGATAAGATTAAAAGTTAAGGATGTTATGTGCAAATTTAATTTTGTCGGAGAATATTCGTTTTGTCGGGGAATATTCGATTCGTACGACGGCGCCGAAATAACAAAATAATGGTGGACCCCCACAACTACTTATTGTCGGATATAGAAAGCGACATACGTAACATTTCTAAATAAATATAGTCAACGGTATTATCATCTTGAACTGTTAAAATACCTGATGGTAAAAGAATAGTAACATACGGTATTACATAGTAGCACACGGTATTACATAGTAGCACACGATATTGCACTGTAGTACACGGTATTGCACAGTGTTTCATATTATTAAATGATAAAGTGGTTATTGTGCTATATTGACTTTATTGAACCAATAATTGTCACATGCATAATAATTCATATTATTGAGCTGATAATTGTCACAGTAGCATATGCACAATAATTCACATTACTGAATTAATAATTGTCATTACACAGTAACGTGTTATTTTCTTATTTATTTTCAACATTATTGTTATCTCTTTTATGATATTGATTAAACTGTTGTATTCTATTATTGGTTGATTTTCCTATTTTTCTAACTCGAAAAGCCAACTACATTGCATTTACAACAATTAGCCATAATAATGAATAATTGTGAATTATTGTTGAATAATTGAATTGATAAAGTTATTTGTTTTTATTATGATAAATTATATAAAGTTGTTTGTTTTTATATATAAAGATAATTGATTTAATTAAAGTTAGTTGTTTTATATATAAAGTAAATTGAATGGTATAGATTAAAAGATGATCTTTAAATGAATGGTTTAGATTAAAGAAATCTTAAAAGATAAAATGAGTGGTATGGATTAAACATTATCTTGAAATATACGGTTTGGATTAAATTAGGAAATCTTGGTGATGATAAGAATTTTTGCTATAAATAGAAGCCTTAACTTAAGGATTTTTCATAAAAACTTCCTTGCTTATTCTTTCTTTCACTCTCCAAATATTTCTTAGTATAAGTTCTCTTTGAGTGTGCTAAAGTCATCTTGAGTATTTGTAAAGAGCTGTAAGTGTACGAGTTCATATCTAGTCACGTGTTAAGGTAAGGGATACCATCTTTTTCATCTTCCATTATTCAAACTTACTATGGTAAGGGATACCATCTTTTTCATCTTCCATTATTCAAACTTACTATGGTAAGGGATTATCATTATTTGATTCTCGAAAATAATATCGTTTCTTTCTTACTCATAAGATGTGCTATTTATTTCCATGTATTAAATTATGGGAATAACCTTACGGCGCGGATTATCGCCTGTTGGTGAATAACCTTTTGTATTTATTTCCATGTATTAAATTATGGGAATAACCTTACGGCGCGGATTATCGCCTGTTGGTGAATAACCTTTCGTATTCATTCCTTATTAATCTCTGAGAATAACCTGACGATGCGGACTACTGCATGTTTGGTGAATTACTCTTCGTATTCATTTCTTATTTGTCTCTTGTTGGTAAAGTTTCCTGAAATGATTATATATTCTTTAACAATTTGCGCTTCATCTAATATCATTTCAACTGAACCTTCCTATTTTTCTAAATCTTTCTATTGAACCTTAACTGTTATTCTGAACTGTGGATCTTAAATATCATTCTTGAATTTTAGTCCACATCATGTTGGCAATT